>MU188141.1:0-30963 GCA_016904865.1 Pissodes strobi | reverse complement strand
AAATGACAAAACATGTCGTTTTTAAGATACTGATTATTACTCCGTCGAAGTTTTTGCTAAAAGCATAAAATTTATTGTAAATTTGAGAAAAAGTAAGTTTTCAACACATATTGTTAAAAATCCAGAAACGTTTTGGCATAAGAGCATAAGATATTTAATGACGTCCACTAGCAACATCTACCTATGTTTTAATAAAGCTGGAAGGTGAGCCAAAATTGAGAATTCTGTAATACCTTGACGTACCACCCGGTATAATTAAGGAGAAGTAGACTTTAAACAATTTTTAGCACTCACTAATTCTCAAAGAAATGACCTATCTGCAGGTGTCAACAAATTTAAGATTAAATAAAAAATACCAAAGTTAAACACCTTAAATTTGTTTGAACTTTTGGGTGGTGCTGTTCATATTTCTGACCACTTTATTACATAAAGATGTAATTTTCCTTTTATGTAAATATCTGAATGTATTTTTAAATAAATTATTCCATGTATGACAAAACTTTTCGTGCTTCAATCTAGAATATCCGATTAGTTTACAAGCCGAATGCACTCGTGTTTCATCCATAACTTATCGAAATATGTGCATTTTAACAGAGTATGAAAAATATTTCAATATTAAAGTTTCTAGACATTTGTTTGTCTTTTATTTCTTTCATATTTGTAAGTGGTTTTTGACAATCATTTAGATAACTTTACTGGACTCTTGACAGTCGGTGCTGATAAAATAAAAGTTAAAAGTTATTTCAAAGTTTCATGAAAGCTGGAATGAGGGACGCACAAACTTTTTCTGGAATGTAGTGTTTCGGATAAAATGAATACGAAAAACTTAACACAAACGTTCGATTTTAATTTCAAAATATGTTAATTTTAATTGTCAATAGATTTTATCCCGTCTTAAAGGAATCTTAAACTATTTCATATCGCTTAAAACTACCAGTCAGGATTACATAAAAGTATTCAGGAGAAATTATTCAGAAAATCAGTATTTTTATTCTGGATTTCTCGGATTTTTGCGTAAGTTTTCAAAAAAAATAAATCGGCAACATTCTGAGGAAGAATACCATAGCCTTGCTTTAACTGGAATAATTAATCTGAGACTGGGTAAAAAAACATATTTCTAGTGCTAGGAAATAAAAATTATTTTGCAGCTGGATTTTTAGTTATAGATTTTGCTATATATTTTAACCAATTCTGCCAGAAACGATTTATAAATAATATGTTTTCAATTATTCCGTTAGGAACGTCGCCGTCAAATGTAGGCTTCATTCATCTAGAATTGTGAAGTGGCGTACGTAATTCATGCCGTTTTTATCAAAAGGCCTTTTGTCATAATAATTGGATCTTTTGGATGAATTTCCACCTAAATCGTCTGAAGTAGAAGAAAGGTGATTGAAATTTACTATAGAAACAAACACTAACCTTAAGGTATGTAGTATTACCATTTACCATTTAAAAAATTTGTTTGAAACCTTTAAGGCAAGGGCGACTTCTAGACTAGGTCATACAAAAAAATATCATATGAGTACTTGACGACTGGTTAAACAAAGTTAAATTCGAGTAAATATTTATGCCATAGTTGAGAAAGTGATACGGCCAATTACAGATAGTTTGCAACTATATCTGTGTAATGTTTTGAAATTCTTGACCTTCATCGCCTTGGTCTTAGGTCTTAAAAATATATTCTGTATAATTGCGCAGTTCAAAACTGTTACTTTTATCGCCACATAGTATTATTTTGAGCGTCACTAGTTAAGATTTAGAACTAAACAAACGTTCTTATCCAATGACATGAGGTGTTTCCACTGCTTCCTCGGCTATTGGACGTATGCGCTATAAATTCGCAGATACAAATCACGCCAAACTAAATTGGTTAGTAGCGGATTATTGAACTAATAATATGCGAATAGTTCTCTATGGGCTTGTGAAAGAGCTTTTGGAAGCACATGGGGCTACATTGGATTTATACGGCTGTAGTTAGGCTCATTATCACTTACGAGGTCATCTAGGGTTGCCAACCGTCCCGATTTTCGCGGGACGTCCCGATTTTTGGGGCCATTTTATTACGTCCCGCCAAGACCTATGGCGGGACGCCAAATGTCCCGATTTTCAATCGAGAATCAAATTTGCCCGCAAAAACGACAAACAGATACAATATACACCCGTTTTATATTCACTCCTTATATAAAAGGAAACTTTAGGTATATTAAAAGTGAGTTACAAATAAATGTTAATTTTACACAGAGAATTTTACAAACACGCGCTTAGCAATAAATCAAAGCTGACTTGGGCAAAAAGCCAAAAAAATACTCCTTTAAAATAACGCAATAGAATATATTTTTTAGTTGTTAGTTTTTAGTTATTACAAACAAAATAATATTTTTTACATTGCGTAGGAATAAATTTCCTTTGTAATATGTTATCTACACAGAATTAGAATTTACAAGAAGTAGCCTTTTAGTTGTTTCTCAATGATATGATTGTTATGTTTTCATGTTACAACCTATAGAACCCATAGCATATAACATACCTATTTCACCAAAAAATAAACTGTACTGTAAACCGACACAGGTATGAAATATAAAACGAGGAGAATGGGATAACTACTTTGAATGAACTGTATATAGGTACATACTAGGTAGGATATTATATTCTATATTCGGTTATTTTATTTTCTTTACTATGTCCTATTGTGCCTAAAAATGTTTTTCTCTTAAATTCGAATAAAATTTATTCCTGGCTATATTCTATATTCTCATTAAAAATCCTCCCGGGATTCAAAACTGATGTTGTGCACAGCAAACTTTCAACTCTTTACTTTAGGTCCCGATTTTATTAGGAATGTCCCGATTTTTTATATGTAACATCCCGATTTAAGAAATCTTGGAGTTGGCAACCCTAAGGTCATCGTATGGTGGACACGTACGCAAACAGCCATGTCTATGAGGACGGCTCCCACCAAGGCTCTTGAAAGGAGACTGACTTGTTTGCCGCCCGTCACGTATTCCTGGAGTATGAGGCCTTGGGATCTGTATACAGACTAAAAGGTCTCGGTTACCTATCAACAAGGAACAATAATTGGTCAGAGGAATATCAAGGTCTGAAGGAGGGCCACTGAGGAATACCTGGAACGCTCAATGAGGGCGCACAACGCACTGAAACTACTGAGATTCCACATGATTGATAAGAATGCATAGCTGGAAGAAAATCGCGCCCTGAGTCCGGTTAATAGGCTCGTCTGGTACACAGACGCTCCCCAAAACCGATAGTGGATTTAAAGAGAGCGTGTGGTGGTTAAGGCTTGCTTTATCCTTGGGACTTATGCAATCGTGTCCCATGCCGAGATAATCGCGATCCTCAAGTGCTGGTATGAGAACCTGTTGAGACCATTCAGATGGAAAGATGTCTATATTTGTTCGGATAGCAAAGCTGTTCTGTCGGCTTTTGAACCTTATGGAGTTAATTCTTCGCTAGTGTCTGAATATAAAGAGATCCTGAGGGCCGTCGCCGGGCATGTTTGGTTTCAGGAACACTGTTCCGGTGGTTTATTCCATACAAGTTGGGGATAACTGATAAGTATGTTCTTTCAATTCTACACATTGCGTTTTTTCTTCCTGTTTATTTTTTTCTCAAGAACAAATGTAGCATCATGCAAATGTTTCACAGACTTTCACTAGTTCCCTAATATTATTTCTGAAAATTACCGGTAAAGCTAAAATATTTTTGGGTGTTACCAAATGAAGTTGAATGAGATTTATTACCAGAGATTCTAGAAATAATCGGCGGATCATGTGGCTTTCAGTGTTTGCCTCATACGTAATTTGACTATTCATGTCCCCGATATTTAGAACTAAGAAAAAAAAACGTCCACGGCCATCTGCTTGTCCGGGATGTTGAATAATTGGCTTTCACTTCGTCAACGAGATCAATCCTTCCCTTTGTAGCGTTATAAAATATAAATAATATTTGGTTTGTAAGAATCTCCAGTTTTATGATTGATTTCTTCTGTATGGCGCATTGTGAAAAGCAACAAAACACATTTATTCCGGTTTAGTTTATATGACATAAGGGTCATGTTTTTTGTGATACCAAATACTCTTGCATTTACCTTTCATTTAACGGTGAACATTTCAGGTATTATTTTTTTGTTTTTAGAAAGTGTTCCAGTTAGGGTAAGGTTGTGATTTTCTAAAAGGTCTATAGCCAAGGGAATAGATGCAAACCAATTATCAATGGTCACATGTCTTCCAGTTCCAGAAATTGGTTGAATAAGCTTCTTTACAACTGCTGAAGCGCTATTATCCAGTTTGAAAGGACCCTTCAAATTGTAAGTATACAAAGATTTTGCGTCCACCATAGCAAATATTTTTAGCCCATATTTTGCCGGCTTGTTGAAGAAGAATATACTGATGGATCTACCTCTAAACGATTCCAGTATTCCGTCAATTGTAACTAACTGACTAGTTATCTTTGCAGCGTTCTACAAACCCAGTGTTACGGTTTTAACAATTCCGTAACATCAGGTTATTCCCAGTTTACTTGTTTTTATTTTTGCTTTAAAATAATAACTTTTCATCTTCAAACTATTTTAAATTGCTGTCTGAACTGACCCGGTAAAATAGTGTAAAATTTCGCATTGAACAGTATGAAAATATTAATAATTAATAATGAATTCTTATGTTGCCAATCAAGTTCGTTTAAAACTAGTTTTTGTCTTTTAAATATGTTAATCAATAATTATTTAGATATTGTGAAATGAAAATTAATATTATGGTTGAATTTTCATAAATACGGCAGCAGAATATACTATTTAAAAATGTTAAATAATTTCAAATATGCAGCTCATATGCCTGAAATCGGTCGCTTCGTACGGTAGAAAAATAAAACATTTGTGACGAGTGCGCGTCGGTGCAATTTTTTTTTCGAGAAATGATTCTCATTGATAGGTAGGATAGGAATTTGATCTATCTTATCTTGTACCAGCGACTAGATCGATAAGGCTGAGAAGGTAGACTCTTACTTTTCTTTATTTTTTTGCGATGTTTGCATTGATTTTATTTCAAGTTTTCTTATATCTAAAAGTTTACAGGGGGGATCAAACTGCTAAGCTTTTAATTTGCATGTTACATTACGGGTGATAATTTGTGAATTAGCAGGGGCCAGTTATACGAGAATATCTGATATTCCGTTTATAGATATCTCATTTAATTCCGCAAATCGTGTGAATTAAACATGTCGATGTTTAGGGTAGTATATGGGACAAGCGTTGTCTGTTACAGTGTCTGCCCACTCTCGTTTCATATGCCACGTGGTCGTTTTTGCCTGAAGGGTATACGAAATATTGGTTTTTAGAGCTTAAGGCTTTTTGAGAAGAGAAGAAAGGACTTGATCCTACAAAACAGAAAGGAGTTATTAAGTTTCGATTTTAATTTAGCAACCCAACTGATAGAATCGATAATACTGGCCTATAGGCTTCACATTTAGGTTCTAGTTAGGAGTTACCATTTTTAGAAGTTAATAACCAAAATCATCTATAGTGTAGGAGATCAGGTCCAATTCTCTCTAGTATCGCTTATTGTTGTTGTTATCTGTGGGATTAGAGTTAAGCTTAGTTAATTGGCGTTCAACCAATATAAGTATTTTATCGTCACTTGAGATATTTAATAAGCACCTTCTCAAGCCCTTCTTGACCGTGATGGTACCTGATCATAATTGCTTTGTTTATTCATGTTTATTTAAATTTGTCATTCACTTTATTTTTGAATTAAGCTAATTTTTACAGGATAGATCCTAGGTACTACAGCAACTTTCAGTACCACTCTCCAAGAAGCTAGATATCACCAAGAAAATTCAATAGAATCTTAAATTTGAACCCTTATTTTTGTTGGAAGAAAATAATTGTATTTTGAAATTTCTAATCATTATTTTGAAACTTTTCACAACAGCTACACTCGGAAATAAATTTTAACCAGCATGCTCCGAACCTATACACCGTGAGCTTATCTTTCAGGTTATATTTTTAGTAAATTAAAGTAATAATTAAAAAGTAAAGTGCATTTGTAGTTAAACTTTTATAAATTGGTTTTTTATTTGAATTATTATAGTAACAAAGCAAATTAATATTTTAACTAATTGGCGCCCAACGTGGGGCCAATTTGCTACAGTATTATTTGTTTTATTACTGTATTTCAAATAAAAAGCCAACACGTTACTGTAAAGGTTTAATTCTAATCCCACAGATAACAACAACAATAAGCAATAATAGAGAGAATTGGACCGGATCTCCTACACTATAGATGGTTTCGGTTATTAACTTCTAAAAATAGCAACTTCCAACTAGAACCTAACTGTGAACCCTATATGCCAATATGATCGATTCTATCAGTTGGGTTGCTAAACTAAAATAGAAATATAATACCTTCTTTTTGTTTGGTAGGATCAAGTACTCTCTTCTCTTTTCAAAAAGCCTTAAGCTCTAAAAACCAATATTAAATATGCCCTCCAGCAAAAACATACCCTTCGGCTAAAGGCAACGCGGTACATGAAACGATAGTGTGCAGACACTGTAACAGGCAACGCTTGTCCATATATTGCGCTAGATATCGGCTTAATTCAAATGATTTGCGGAATAAAATGAGATAGCTATAAACGGGACATCAGATATTCACGTGCAACTGGCCGATGCTAATTCACAAATTATCATCCGTAATGTAACACGCAAATTAAAAGCTTAGCAGTTTTATTCTCCCTACAGACTTTTAGATATAAGAAAATTTGAAATAAAATCAAATAACACAAGAAATAAAGAAAATTATGAACCTACCGTCTCAGCCTTCTCGATCTGGTCGCCGCGCCGGTACAAGATAGCTCCAATTCCTGTAAAATTGCACCGACGCGCAGTCGGCACAAACGGTTTTCTTTTCTACCGTACGAAGCGACCGATCTCAAGCATGTAAGCTACATACTTGAAATTATTTAACATTTTAACCATAATATTAATTTTCATTTCACAATAACTAAATAATTATCGATTAACATATTTAAAAGACAAAAATTAGTTTTAACCGAACTTGATGGGCAACACAAGAATTCATTATTTAATAATATTTTCATACTTTTTAATGCGAAATTTTCCACACTGTTGTTACCGGGTTGGTTCAGACAGTAATTTAAAATAGGTTGAAGATGAAAAGTTATTATTTTAAAGCAAAAATAAATACAAGTGATCTCGAAATAACCGGAATTGTTAAAATTACCGTATCGCAATCAAATAACTCTCGTACTGGAGCTAAGTTGTCGAACTGTTTTCTAAAATCCCTATAGTTGACATCGTCAAACCGTAGAGCCCGCGACAGAAACTGGAAGCGATTTATCCCCACAGTTAGTCGAAAATATTCCACCCCTGTTCCGTCCTGTTCCCACAGGTCTGTCAGATTTAGATGTCAAGACCGTAAGACACGTGATAAATATAACAAACCAATAACTGCTTTTAATTCACATAGCATCTCTTTCTCTGGAATAATTCGTTTTCAATATGAGAATGTACTTGTTCGTGTATTCAACAATGTTTTCAATCGCAGTGTGAGGGAAATTTAATTGCCAGGCCACTTAAATTGATTCAGCCCGTTTCGCGCCACCAATTATTACTACTGGAGTCAGAGCTATTATGTTTTGTGATCTAGTTTTCGTTTTTGAGCCAACTACTGGAAACTTGCTCCACTGAATTTTTCTCTCCTTTCCCAAGAAACAAAAACGAGCATAGTTATTTTGTTCATTATTAGCGCTGCTTTCAGCCTACATTTCATATTCTGATTGTTCTGACGGGGACTTATGATCGCTGGATTAAAACGCATCGAATTCGGCAAGCTGGACTACTTTTGGTTGATGCAGCATCAGCGTCTTGTAGGTTGAGGGCTATTTCGGCTCTGAAGAGGGAGGATTTAAGGCTTGTGACAGGGCTTCCTACAAGATACTATTGCTAACTGCTGCGAATCGTAGAACTTCCAGAATGCATTTGGGGCTTGCACCGGACTTCATAGGAAGAATGCAGCCGAGAAAGTGTGGTTTCGTTAGGAAGACCGGACTGGGTTGGTATGTGAAGGGGTGCATTATGGTCCCAGACAAGTGGCCTAAATGCAAGAGATTTCCCGCCCGCGTTATTAAGTTCAATCATTCGTGAACGAAGAACGAAGAAAACCTTAGGCTTAACAGATAAATTCCCAAAACGCCATTGTCAGAAATCATGGAAAGATCCGTGTCAGCTAACTCAAACTAATACCTATTGATTAGTAATTTTAAGACTAAAATATTTTCAACCATTATCTGACACGGCCCATACGGCTTCAGCTGATATCTTATACAAATCCTGCTATTTTATCAACGAACCATATATTACCAAAAACTCCGCCTCTGCAACATACTCTCTCCGAATTACAACATAATGGAGGTATATAACAAAAGGATGTATAAGGAACGAGTCGGTAAAAGTGAAATAAGTAAAGCGATGCTACTTATACAGAAGCAAATCCGATTTATCTGCATATATTCAACAATCGCTAATTGTGTGTACTGCGTTTCAGACATGCATACATCACTGGCTGGCTGAAGTAACGATACAAAAATTATTTACGCCAGATACTTTGTTGTGGATATTGACAAGGTATGTGCGAGAAAATGGAGAAAATTCTGTTTAGCGTAGAAGAATAGACAACTTTATCTATTTAAAAGATTACTGAGAGAAAGGGCGGTACCATACACTATTGTAATAAACGAGTACTAACCTAAGTACTAAAATAATGAATACAGAGCAGTCGGTGATAAACATAAGACCTTGGAGATATATTGAAATTATAGTCAAGCAACTTTAGTGAAGTGTTGGAGAAGCAGTACCGCAGCTCGTACTGATATGTACCGATCATTAAATTAGCTGATTAACTGAAAGCAATGGAGTGACGACCTTAATGTAAGTGCGAACTACGAAAGGATGATGTGGCGGAGAAAAAAATTACGTCGAAAATCACATCCTTTATATCTCATAAATAATTATTTTACATGCAAAGAACTATAACCATGCAAAGCTAGTTTTATTTTCGATATAATAATAACACGCAACCAAGTCTACAAGTAAAACAGAAATTTATTTGTCACCAATATCGACTAATGGGAGACCTTCGACTCAGTGCCATATGACCGGCTCCTGGAGATCTTCAACAATAAGCACAATCATATTTTTTTCCCGGCACGCCCTCGAAACCTGGCGTATAGAATCTTTCAGGGCGATTTCTTGAGTCCGCTGTGGTTTTGTCTTGGTCTGGACCCATCGTCTGACATACTGAACTGCACCAGATATGAGTTTAACATCAAAGGTAATGATAAGCCAACACTTAAATTGAAACACATAGTCTGTATGAATGATCGATCTAAAGCTAATGGGAGCCACGAAGTATCAGATGTATTAAATGCTGCAGATTTTTGAAGATTTCTCAAAAAGGATCCAGATGCGGTTTGGAATTGATAAGCGTCGCACCATTAACGTAGTGCGTGGAAAGCTGCGGGTTCATTACGGTGAGTAGAGAAACAATTGGATCAATGAGAGAGAGTGAGGCTTGTAGATATCTGGTAATCAAGCAATGACGGAAGATTAATCATCAGATGATGAAAAAGAGATAACATCTGAACTCGGGAGGAGAACTAAAAAACGGTTAAGAACGCAACTGAACAGAAAAAATCTTTTTAGAACAAACAACAGTTATGCGTGCTGGGTGCTTGGTTATTCCTTTGATGTTCTGTCTTGGAGTAAGGCCAGAATTTAAGAGTTGCCGTACAAGTTCTGCAACTGCTAATAGAGGTAGCGCAAGACTAGCTTACCTGGGCAGGATGGAGGAAGGGACCTAAAGGACATTGCCTAATTATTGGACCATCAGGTTGGTCCCAGAAACGAATGGCGTTTTATTGGAAAGTTAAGGTCAGGTGGTTCCAACAAGAAACTACCTGAAATAAGTCGTTAAAAATCCCCAAATAGAGAGCGATAAATGTCAATATGGATACAAAATAACGGTGTCTTTACATCAAATGACTATAGGAGCTTTTTTCTGCAACAGATTATAAGGATGGTCATGATAATGTGGCCAAGATTATTCATTAGAACCTGCTAGCATTCTGGGACTTCTCATCCAGGATCCGGTTCCTTATTTCTTCCTTCCTTAACTGTAACATCCGGGTCTACTCTAATCGTAGACTGCTCAGAAGGTGATGTATAATAGTCCAGATGTTATCTCCGTAAATAAATTATCCAAGATGGCCACCTTTGAGAAATTGTCAGTGTCAGTGACAGTACGCCATACTTAAAATAAAAAAGGCGCTGAGAAGAACTTCAGATACCGAGAGTTAAAGATCAGAATAAGGAGGCAGCGGCAGTTGAATCCCGCCGACACAGTGCCAGTAATAATTACATCAACTGAGTTGTGCCAAAAATTGTCTGCAAAGAAATATTGAAAAGTTAGGGCTGGCTAAAAAACTCTACGTGCCCATTCAGGAAGCTGTCATGCTTTCGACCGCGAGAATTGTTCAGAATTTCATCGGAAACCCCCAAGATCGGAACCATCAAAACTTTCATGCCAAAGGAGTCCATAGCACGGAAAGGGTTCCCGCAAAGCTTAAGCCCTCTGATGCTTAAGGCATCTGGCATTAAGTGAATTTCCCTATTAGATAGAGTGCGAATGCCGAAAGGCATGCAAATCGGCACTAATAGTAATAATAATAATAATAATAATAATAATAATAATAATAACAATAATAATATTAATAATAATAATAACAGTAATAATAATTAGAGTTGGTGACGACTTGTCTGAGGTCAAGGGGTTGGATAAATGGTGTACCACAGGGTTCCACACTTAGCTGTTCCCTGTTTGTGATAGCCATTAATGAAATCGCCAGCAATATAGATGAATCTATACCAAAGCAGTTATATGTGACGACCTGGCAATCCTATGCTCAGGAAGGGCTGTAGGACAGATTAATCGCAGACTTCAGCGGGAAATCAACAAAATAATGGTAAAGATATCGGCTTCACTTTCTCTAAAGAAAAAACGCAATGTATCCACTTTTGCCGATTGCGAACTTCACACTATGATCGGGTCCTTATGGTTGAAAATAGATACAGTGTACAAATTTTGTTAAGCTTTTGGGTGCTGTTCTTGACTGTAGATTGGACTGGCATGATCATGTCTCACTGTAATTGATAAATACCGTAAAACCTTGAACATTATCAAAGGCTCAGCGCATACCAAATGGGGAGCTAAACCACTCAGCCTATAACGTCTTTATCAAACTATAGTGCTACCTCGATCTGACTACGCCTGCGCTGTGTATTCCTCAGCTAGGAGGAGTCTCCTGAGCAGATTGGACCCTATCTATCATATGGGTATAAGGTACTGAATCGGAGCATTTCCCACAAGCCCAATAGGTAAACTTTACAATGAGTCAGGCCTCGAATCACTGAATCCACGTAGAAAAAAGATCATGGCGAACTACGTCTTGGGAGTCTTGGCTCATCCTAATCACCCAAATAGGGACATTGTGTTGCCCAATATGGGTTCATATTCTGATCGACCCACAATTACTAGGCCATTGGGAATTCGATTCCAGGAAATAGTCCGGGATAATGAAGTGCTGCCTTTTCCAAGTGCTTATCCTGAGAGCACAAGTGAAATCCCAGCGTGGCTTCTCAAAAAATTGAACATTAGATTAGACTTGGTAAGCACGAGCAAGGAAAATACGCCTTGCGAACTGTATTCCCAACAGTTTAGAAGTTTGTTAAATGAATTCCCCCAGACTGAGGTCATTTACACTGATAGCTCAAAGACGAACGAAGGAGTTGGATGTGCCATTGCTGTACGGGAGAAATCTTTCACCTGGACTCTACATGCGTGGTCAACGGTTTTCTATGTTGAACAATATGCAATATGGCAAGCACTGCTATATGCATACAAAAGCCAAACAAAAGAATTTGTAATCGCTACGGATTCGCTCAGTGTTCTGCATGGCTTGCCTGACTTGTATACCAAGGATCCAGTTACGCAGATTATCCAGTCAGCAATAATAAATTTGACGAATAAAGAATATAAAATAGTATTCATTTGGATTCCCAGTCACATTGGTATAGCAGGTAATGAACTTGTAGATCAGGCTGCCCGACCTGCGGCAACAATTGGCGACCCGGACGTATAATTAAGAGATCAGACCTGTACACCCAAATAACTAAGACACTGGTTCCAGAGCATACTTACAGTTACTGTAACTTAACTGTAGAGGCAATGATCAAGGTCCACCGGCTTCGTATTGGACACACATCACTAACACACAAACATATTCTAAACGGTGAAGCTCAGCCTCGGTGTGATCACTGCAATGAGAGTCTCACAGTTTTCCATATAGCAACTGAATGCCCCCGGTTCCAACAAGAGAGGGCAGCATGCAACCTAGAGAGAAATTTTCGGTGATTCCAAAACTGTAATAATTGTTCTGTATGAATCTGTGATTATTTAGATGCTGGGTGTGTGTATATTTGATTTTTTTTCCTCTCCTCATTGTTCTTCTGATTGTATTTTATTAATGTATATGTTATATATGTAAAGGCCATATTGCCTCCCTATGTCAGGCGCCAATGGCCCTAGCAGTCGACGTGCCTATACCTTAAAAAAGTAAAATAATATAAAATAATAGTAATAATAATAATAATAATAATAATAATAATAATAATAATAATAATAATTATTATTATTATTATTATAGGAGAGAACAATTGGGAACACCGACCCAGTGCAACGTTGAAGCAGGCTGGATTGCGGGGGAGCGCTGGATCTCCCAGGAATACGACCAAGTGCCTGACGAGCTGTTTACGAAAGCAGAAGTTACAAAAGTCATCAGAGACACCCATAACTGGAAGGCACCTGGCTCAGATAGAACACAGAACTACTAGCTCAAGAAACGCATAAAAAAATAACAAATTTAATAAATGACGTAATCGTCAATCTTGAAAATATGCCACGTTATCTATTTCAGGGTGCCACATACCTTCTATCAAAGGACCCGGAAAACACGGAGGATCCATCCAAGTACCGACCAATCACGTGTCTCCCAACGATGTACAAAGTGATAATAACTTGCTTAGCGCACCGGCTATATGCCCACTGTGAGTGAAACAAGATCATAGCTGACCAACAGAAAGGATGCGCTAATGGGGTGCAAAGAGCAACTCATAATCGACTCTGTTATCTGTAACCAGGCATTTTCCAAGCATAGGAATCTGTACATGGCTTACATCGATAATAAAAAGGCTTACGACTCTGTGCCTCATGAGTGGCTACTAAAGATTCTCCAAATATATAAGACTGATGCTAACATTGTTAACTTTTTACGGCATGCCATGACAAATTGACAAACAAAATTATAACTTAATGAAGCCGGGATTACCACCACAAACATACCAATAAAAAGAGGTATATTTCAAGGAGACGCCCTCAACGTGCTCGCCGGTTCTGTATTGCGATGAACCCTCTATCCCACCAGCTAAATTCTACTTCCTATGCGGAAAGTTCTAAATACATGGTGTCAGATGAAAATCAGGTTTTGGCTGCGATCACATAGGCTGTAGCTGGGCATTCGCAAATTATCTGACTCTGATCTAAATGAACTAGATAGGATCATCCGAAGGCTGATGCTTGCACATCAACCCATCGATGAGGAGGTTGTACCTTCCCCGAAGATCAGGAGGACGACGACTACCAAATATCTAAAAACTGTTCAAAAATCAGGAGAAAAGCTTCAGAGCCCGGCTACTTACATCTGAAGATAACTTAATGAGAGACTTCCGCTTCGTATTCGGTCGAGTCAACATGCGTTTTGTAGCGGCTCCTTTGTCGCCATATATAAAGAATGTATCTCTAACATTAAAATTTCTCAAATATTGTAAAAACATATTTCCATAAGGTATTCTTTCCTCTTTCTATAATGTGGTATTTCGTAATTTACTTATTTAATTATCTAATACTACTACCTTGTTAGTGCAATTTCCAAAAATAATACAGTGGACTCTCGATAATCTGCCGATCGATGATCAGCGACGCCGGCTAATTGGTGGCCGCGGCCGCCGCTGTGCGATGTGCAGAAGTTCTCGAAGTGAGAAGAAGTAAATAAGTACATGTTAAATTTCGTGCATTATTACTAACTATCTCGCTAAATACATGCACACGTACAGGGTGTCCCAAATTCGAGCCTCATCATTGGGATCTCGGAAACTAGAAAAGATACGAGGTCGGTTAAATAGAGGCAAAGTTGCGCAATTTGATGCTGATTAAAATGCCACTTTAAAAGTTAAAAAAATCCGAATACTTCCGAAGATATTTAGAGAAAACCGAAGATTCGCGATTTCATTTTTATTTTTTTATGACTCTATTTGAATAGACATAACAAAATAAATTTCATATTCTCATTGCTACTTTTTCTGTTCTATAAGATGGTGTTATCAGATTTTCAAACCGACGTTTCGTCTTTGAGCTGTCATCATCAACTTTGGTCTTTTAAATACGGTCCTGGATTTTTTATTACGGATTTTAAGAGCATCTAAAGTCCCAAAGCCAATGATGTATCGCACTTATTCGAAAAATTCATATTAATGGCATTTTCCATAAGACCTCATGTGTTAGAGAGAGACAGAAAACATATATTTGGTAAGATTTTACCAGGAAATCATTAAAATGATTTTTTCGAATAAGTACGATACATCATTGGTTTTAGAACATTAGAAGCTCTTAAAGTCCGTAATAAAAAATCCAGGGCCGTATTTAAAAAAACAAAGTTGATTATGGCAGCTCAAAGACGAAACGTCGGTTTGAAAATCTGATAACACCATCTTGTAGAACAGAAAAAGGAGCAATGAGAATATGAAATTTATTTTGTTATGTCTATTCAAATAGAGTCATAAAAAAATAAAAATGAAATCGCGAATAATCGGTTTTTTCTAAATATCTTCGGAAGTATTCGGATTTTTTTAATTTTTAAGGTGGCATTTTAATCAGCATCAAATTGCACAACTTTGCCTCAATCTAACCGACCTCGTATCTCTTCTAGTTTCTGAGATCCCAATGATGAGGCTCGAATTTGGGACACCCTGTACATATGTATTAGATACATTATTCATATTATGTATGTAAAATATATACCGACACCTTGCTTTTACATACATATTTAAAATCATACATATACTCGCCGGATAATTTGCCGATTTCAATAATGGGCAGCACCGCTGGTCCCAACTAATACCCCCTCATAGAGGTGTTGTTGTTCCAACACCCACCAATTATTGTCTTTTTTTTTCTTATAGAGTCAGCAACTGCGCAAACAAAACAAACGTTTAGTTTGCGAATTTGCCGATATTCCCAAGAAATGGTGTATATAGAGTACTATTTCTTGAGGATTTGAGGCTTCAAATAATATTTTGAAGCCAAATATCCCCATTTTTTTTACATGAAACTATCGAAAATTGCGTACACTCAATATTAGGTAAGAATAATAAATTGTTCCTAATTTATTGCAATAAATTACGGGAATTGTAAGATATCATTTAATATTACTGAATTATACGAAGAGGCGCCACTGTGAGCTTCGTTGTAGAAATATTGGCTTAAGTAGCAGAAGAGAGAACGGCTCGACAAAGGAGAATTGAGTGAGAGGGTCTACTTATATACCTTCAAATCCGATTTATGTTAGTATTTTGTCAATAATTTACTGTAGTAAATGCTGAAGGCAAAATAGGATAATAATTGAAATATTTTGAATAACCTTTTGAAATAAAAGGGCCAAACTACTTCATGCAAGTTATACTTAGGTCTAGGAAAATAAGAAATGATATAGGAATATGACTTCTAGATATTTTGTATGAAGTGTTATTCTAAGGGAGGGAGAGGCTAGTTTAACATCCAATATCTAGTACAGAGCCAAGAAAAACCGCCGCTCTATTATATACTAAAGACGCGTTCACTTTGAACCATTGTACATTGAGTGTCAAAGCTTCTAAATATATTTTAGTTACCAAAAAAAAATAACTTTTAAATAGAAAACCACACTACAAGACACTCGAAATGATCCAAAGAAAACTCAGAACAAATTTAAAGGTGAATAGGTTTGGATTTTTTATGCGTATGTATGTGCGTTGCGTCCTCATGAAATAGACTGAGTATCGCCTTAAAATTCAGAAGAAATTAATCAGGAGAATTTGTTATCTTCTTGAGATTTTACAAATTGTTTTACCTTCTGTGTGCCTAAGTTAGTTCTATCTACCAATGTTTAACTTATAGCAGCTCTTGGTTAATCGAATCTTAAAGAATTTACTGCGGAAATACAATATAATTACCAAGGGCATCAAACAAAAGAATCCTAAGCAAAAGCTTGTTATTTATCCCAGAATATAAGTGCAAATCCGATTTATTCGAGCATTTTCCACAATACCTAATTCTTTTACTGTTTCCCGGAAATGCATTTCATACTGACTGAAGCGCAGATTCAAAGAGGATGGTCTTGCATTTTAAAGCAGCTGGAAAGTTCAGTTTGCGGTCAGATTTTCCGCTTGACAGAGGAAATATTTCACTAAATTTGACTTTATTTTTTAAATTTATAAAACAGTTAATACCTTAGCAAGCCTTAAGCGATGGGTGGCAAATATGTAACCTTATTTGCCAATTGCTCATTAGGCAGTCCATATCCAAGGTTACTCAGCGGATTCAATTTTTTTAAAAGGCGTAGGTTTATGTCTTGGCAGTTAGGGTATGGCGCCACTAAATTTTGTACAACAAATTTCTCAATGATCATTGATCCTAGAAAATACGGCAATAAAATTTAGAAAAATACCCCGTAAAAGAACGTCGAAGAAATTTGAATACACAGATTAGTTAATATCTTGACTGCAATTTACCAAAATAAACATCAGGATTGCAAATAACTTATTTATTAAAAAAAAGTGAACTTACACCACTGTTCTAAGACAATTAATCCTATCTAAAGTGTATAGCTAGTTCGCCTCCACGTGGTGCACCCTGGAAAACGCCAGACAATCCTACGATCTCCTGACCACAAGACACACGCGAAAATGGATATGAGAACACATAAGCCAAACGGTTCTTCTCAGAACCCGATGACTAGAAAGCTCGGACCTGCTGTCCGAATTTGCCAGATAAATATAGAGAACATAAGCTATGCTAAAAGCCAGTACTTATCTAAAATCTTAAAGAATGACAACATTGACCTGGTTGCCATACAGGAAACACACTGTGAAAGTGCAGAACAACTTCAGAAAAGGGGTAAAATTCCGGGCTATGAGCTGCTGGGAGCAACGTACCACCGCACTTACGGCGTCGCTACATATGTTAAACAGGATATTGAGAATTCACAACGTCACCAATAAAATCGGAAGCATCACCGTTATTAACACATATAAGCCGCCTGCTGTTCCATGGTCGGTCCAAGTTGTTGAAACGCACCCCCACCCAACGGTATACGTTGGAGACTACAATAGCCACCACGAGCAGTGGAAATACAGACAAAACGATACAAACGGGGAAGCATTAGCAAAGTGGGCCGAAAATAAACAACTGCACCTCGTCTTCGATGCTAAGGATCGATTCACATTCAGATCGGCAGCCTGGTCATAGGAGTACAATCCTGACTTATATTTCGTCTCTACTGACGGGGAAGGCCAGGCTCTGGCAACTACAAGGAGAGTACTTCTTGATTTTCCACATAGCCAACATCGTCCAGCTGTCATAGAAGTGGGAACACAAATCCCCATAATCACTTCACTACCCCGACTACGATGGAACTTCAAGCGGGCTGACTGGCCCAAGTTTTCCTCTGACCTTGATAAGTGCCTAGGGTAGATACCGCCCACCAGCGGAAACTACGGATGGCATGGTCACTGGTGAGGAAGCTGGGAGGCGGAGCACCAAAGCATCGACAAACAATAGGCGTAAGCCCAAATAAACTAGCCTCACACGTAGTAGCAACATCCAGAGCACCGAAGGATAGAGCACACACCATACAGATAAAAAGAGAACTTAAAGCCCTAAAAACCGAAGCCACGGAAACGGAACACTCTCGCCCCCTTTCCACCGAGAAAGTTTCAAAGGCCCTAGACGATGTCGCGGCTGCAAAAGCCCCAGGATTCGACAACATCCACCCCGAGTTCCTAATCAATTATTGCAAGTACACCAAAAGCTGGTTGGCCAAGTTCTTCACGGACATCATGCATTCTGGCAACGTCCCACCAGAATTCAAACGCTCTAAGGTAATAGCCTTATTGAAACCAGGTAAACTTGCCGACAGCCCAAAAAACTACAGGCCAATCGCGCCACTGTCCGTATCTCATAAACTACTGGAGAGACTTGTCCACAATAGAATCAGCTAAGAGATCCTGGAGACAATACCATATCAGCAGGCAGGCTTTCTGCCAAAATGATGCTGTGCAGACCAGCTCCTGTCACTTACCACCTATATCGAAGCGGGATTCCAACGAAAACTTAAAACCTCAGCTGCATTCATTGACCTCTCAGCAGCCTATGACACCGTATGGAAGGAGGGAATGCTCTGCAAGCTTCTCAGAAAAATTCCCTGCAAGCGAATAACCCAACTTATATCGAACATGCTTGGTGATCGGACGTTTCAAGTTATAATGGGCACCGAGATCAGCTCACCAAAAAAACTTAACATCGGCTTACCACAGGGATCAGTGCTCGTTCCGCTCCTCTTCAGTTTACATATAGCGGATATGCCAGAAACAAGGTCAAATAAGTTCGGCCACGCCGACGACTGGGTGCTTGCAACAAGACGTAACTTAATCAAACTATCTGAATAAATCCTAACAGCAGACCTGGAGACAATGGGTAAATACTTCCGCAAATGGAGACTCCAACCAAATGTCTCCAAAAACAGAGGTTAGCTGCTTCCACCTCAACAACAAACTAGCCAGAGAAGAGCTTAACATACGATTTGATGGTACCAAACTAACCCACAACAAAACACCGAAATACATGGGAGTGACTCTTGATAGAAGACTATTATTTAAAGAACACCTAACTAAAACCGCCGAGAAGCTGAAAACCAGGAACAACATAATCCAGAAGCTATGTGGTACCACTTGGGGAGCATCAGCTTCCACGCTGCGCTGCTCCGCTCTGGGACTTGTCTTTTTCGACAGCTGAATACTGTGCCCCAGTTTGGCTTAACAGTCCGTACGTAAAGAAGGTGGACGCCCAACTGAATAATACCAAGAGGATTATCGCTGGTGTCATTAAGTCGATCCCCACTCTGTGGCTCCCAGTACTAAGCCATATCCAAACCCCCAAAGCTGCGACGGATAAACGTCCTTACACGAGAGTACAAAAAGATCATGGAAAATAGAAATCTACCAATACATCAAGATATTGAGGACGCTAACCACAATCGTCTCTGCTCCAGAAATCCACCGACTAAAACAGCAAGTGCAGCAATAAAAGAGGAGTTCAACCTGACCAATGCATGGACTCAAGAATGGACCACTTAACAAGGCAATAATATGCCCTACATTACACAAAAGCCCCCAGGGTTTGACCTACCACGCAGAACCTAGTCCACACTTAACAGAATTAGAACGCAACATGGCAGATGTGCATACCTCATGCACAAATGGGGCAAACAGCCATCACCCTACTGCGACTGCGGAGAATAGCAAACGATTAAACACATCACGGAGGTATGTCCCACAAAATTCTACAACGGTAGACCTGAAGACTTTCTGCTGGCCGGGTCGATAGATTATATTAACCGACTTGATATTATTTGTTTGTGAAATCCTAAAGTTTGTTTTATTAGCTTATATGTGTAAATTAGCTTTTAAGTTTACTGTGTCTGAATTGCCATACGATAGTTAAAATAAATCCTATCTCAAATCAATTTGAAGTTCTAAGTACTCTTTTAAACCAATAAGAAGGTTCTCTTGTTAGATATCTCATCGATATTGCAAGAATGATAAATCAAAGCAACATAAGATACTACTTGTTGACTATGCGTTATAACTTTAAGATTAATATTAATATTACCCAAGTCTTATTGTATAAGTAGAGCGAGTAATTATATGTAGGTATAATGAAATAACTATTAGCCAAACTTATCTTAAATCAATCCCGTGGCAGCGAGAATATCGGTAAACCAATAAACAGTTCTCAATAATACCAAATCAATAAATTGAACTATGAGGTAAATATGTGTATATACAGCCGTTAAATATCTACAGATAAAAAACGATTTGAGTTCAAGTCGATTAAGTTATCAAGGTGACTAATTAAATTTGAAAATTCCAATCCGGTGAAATAAATTACTGCCATGAGCTTTACAGCCAAGTACAGTAAAATTACCTCAATAAGCTATTCTAGCCAAATGAATATCTAACTAACCAAATAGCAAATGAAATTCAAGGTAAGCTCGGTTAACAAAATAGCTAGATAGGTAAATGAAAGAGAATTAGCGAGAATATAAACGACATACGCGACCTAGTCGTTTAATTATAAATTCATTAATCAAAATGATAGATAAAGAGAAACGGTAATACGGTAATTCAGATGACAGACTTACAGTCGTTAATTATAAATTTATTAATCAAACTGATTGATAACGAGAAAAGATATACGATAATTCAGACAACTGACTTACTATCGTTAATCATAAATTCATTAATCAAAATGACAGAAAACGAGAAACTATATACGGTAATTAAGACAACTGACTTAATGTCGTTAATTATAAATTCATTAATCAAAATGATTAACGAGAAACGATATACGGTAAATAAGACAACTGACGTACTGTCGTTAATAATTATTAATTCATTAATTAAAATGATAGATAACGAGAAACGATATACGATAATTCAGACAACTGAGGTACAGTCGTTAATTATAGATTAATTAATTAAAATGATAGATAACGAGAAACGATATATGATAATTTAAGCATTTGTAGACACCGTTGCTCCTTGGAAGTTTTTTTGAGAGAGGAACGCCCACGCTCATCATGCGCGGGGTTTCTTCAATCACGCATGGTTGTGTGGGATTCGATAGCATGGTACCTCTGCCATCGCCTACCCACTTAAACCTCTCTTTCTTGCCTCTTTTGGTACACTCCGGGACCGTCTATATGACATAAGATCAGGATGGCAGACGGTTCTTACAGAGTATCCCATTCTTATCGTTTATTTTGCAAAATTCTTTTGATCATTTCACTCACAATTCTCCATTTTTGTATAGATTCCATCATTTTGTCTTATAAATTATTTATGCCTAACTCATGTCCCACCTCCCCCATTCCGCCCTTTCTCTAACTTCTAACCAACTTACGCACAGAGAGAGCGTATGCTTTGGATCGTCCACTTCATTACAGTATTTGGAGGTATCTTCCGCAGTTATATTCATCCTCTTTGTATACGATTCAAAACACCCGTGTCCCGTTAGTGCCGGGGTAAGCCAATAGTAAAGCTTCCTGTGCTCACAATTCACCCACTCTGCTATGTTTCATATCCATTTCTTCTTCCATTGTCCCTTTTCTTTATTTTCGTCCCACCTCCGTTGCCATTTCTCCATCGTATTAGGTCTTAAAACCTTTTTTAACAGTTTTTTGTTTTCCTCCAAGGATTCATGCAGTTCTTTTCTTTCCATTATCAGTAAATCTATGGGTAGGACTCCTGTTATTACATTTAATGCTATAGCTGATACTATCCTATATGATGATGCCACACGGCGTAGTATTCTTCATTGAAGTCCACCTAAAATATCTGCATTTTTTTAATATTTAGGGCTCTGTCCCAAATTGGTGCTCCATACAAAATTATGTTATGCACCATGGACGAGAGAACCCCCTTATCGCCCTGTTTGGTCCATTTACATTTGGAATAATTCTAGCTAACACTGCTAGTTTGGTCTCCACCTTTCTGACAATTTCCATTACGTGTTCACCCAAAGACCCTGGAAGTAAGTCACCTTGTGGTTGGGTCACCCAGACAAAAACCTTGGTACGGCTAACTGACGGCGGCATTAGCTGGGTCAGCGTGAAATTCTAACTCACAGAAGAAATTCTATCCGATAGAAGGAATTCTGTCCCTAAGAAAGACCCTAGTTAAATAATTGTAGCAATCTTAAATAGAAGCACTCGTGTCGAACATACCTTTAAAAGGGGTCACCACACTGGTTCTTCACACAACGTGTATGAACGATAAAGCCGGTATTTTTAGAAAATATAAATTCTACTAAATTCGCATAATACTGCAACGACGCTATGAGGCGGTAGTTAGACCTGAGGGTCAAAATATTAAAGATACATTCCGATTCGGAGAACAGCTTGCTTGCCTTGACTGTTCAGACAATTTCTTCACCACGAATATATACCACCTTTGTCATGTGATGCATTAAACGTATGTACAATACCTGTCAAGTAGGTACGAGTACCTGGAGTAAGATCGCGAGAAGTAAGGTAGCGAGAGTATTGATAACACAAATTAACCAGTAAAAGGAGAAAATCGCAATATTGTATTCAGCAACATTTGCAACTTTAGTGCTAAAAACTGACAGATTTCAGACAGTGGCCAAAGTGACTGGATATTTCTTTACCAAATATGATAATTATTATGTGTGCCTATATCTAAATTTGCGTGTTAGTGCAAAATTGTCTTTTATCGTTTTCCCACTGTTTTGGAATCCAAAATTGAAAACAAAAAAAAAGGCAGCGAATATTGTTCTTTCTACCATTATACAAGGTGCGCCTTAATTACATCGAGAGATTTCAGATGGTGATTGTTGAGTTTTAATGACAGGTTTATGCATTGTTGTTTGACACCGATTTTTTCTTTTACGCACTAGTGTGGAAAAGTGCAACTTTTCAAATTAAAATGCGTGTGAAAAAGTGCACTTTCGAAGAAAAAACATAATCTTGTCAGAATCAAGGAGTTACTTGCTTGAAATAAAAAAGTTTCGATCTACCCTCTAGTGACAATACTCAGTTTTGCTTTAAAATGCTAGCAGCCTTAACTGAAATGCTCAGATGAAGCTTGATTTAATTATTGAATATTGAGCTAATCGCGTGAAAGATTAATATAAATTTTGAAATTTGACTGACCTATAGCAGTAGTGTATTGTCTGTATAAATACGCGCCATCTGCTTTTTCAATCTTTCGGTAAGCATTGAGTTCTCTGGATTTTTAAGGCAACCCACTTAAAATTGTGTAACTCAGAAATATTTTCAGGATTTTTGAAATTAAATTCAGCTCTTAAACTTGTTAAACAATTTGACAATCAACATAAATAAATTTGTGTTGGTATGATCAATAAGCACTCAACTGCCATATAAAGAAGCTCCAAATGAAATGCCTCTACACTGTACATGTTGGACTCTTAATTAGGTTTTACCAAATAAATTGACAATTTATGCCCAATTTTTTTATTTAGATATCATCAGATTTCCAGCTGGGTAATAAGAAAGAAGTTTTTACACCTCTGAAGGATAGCCTTATTTTTCCTCACGGAAAATATTATATATAATTAAGATATAAATTAGGTTTTAGATTTTTGGCTTTATTAGGTTTTAATAAAGCCATTACAACTAACTAAGTAGCATTTATCACTACGTGTGTCTTAGTACTAATAATTGCTAAATCGATAGAAATATGCCCTGCAAATATTAATCAAACAGTTCATATATTATCCTGCCGAAGCTCACGGGTTAAATGACACATTTTCCCTTATTATAAAGTGAAAAAAGCATATAGAACTTTAATCATTTATATTGACATAAAACATGGCAAGGGATCCGCTATAAAATCAGGCTTATTTTTTGCCACTCAGCATTCTATATAATTACTAGGCAGAAAGTGCAAAACTTGATTACACGTCATCATTAAGTTTATTAATGAGCTGTTGTGTGATGGCCCCTATGTTTATTTTGTCAATGGAAATTGATTAGTCGTTCCTTTGAAAATATTTACTTTACGCAGGTTAGTTATTTCACAACAGATCTGGGACAATTGTACGATAGAATTAATTTGGAAATTTTAATTGATTCTATTTCAGTCTTAAAATCTATTACCTATTATCGTTAATAGAAGACTAAATGAGTGGCGCAAAATTATTTACAGGAACCAACAGAATGGGTTGATTTAGTACCTAAACGGCTGAAAAACTGTTGCGGTATTTAGAGGGATCCGAAATAGATATAAATATTTTTCCTCAATAAGTACCTCCACAGTACTCTAGCAAACATCCTAGCACGCGAAAGAGGATAGCAAGAACATAGATAAGCGACCTTATCTAAGGTTGGGAAAATGTACAATTTATATTAGCTCAAGAAAAATGAGATAATTATTACAAATTTAGGACTCTCAATTTATTTCACTTTCTTATTTTAACAACTTTTACCTTAATTTAATAATGAATTTATATCTGCTAATTATAATAATTATTATTGTTATTATACAGAAAGCATGAAAATTGTTCATTTAAATAGAGTTAATCGGTAAAAACTTCATATAAGAAAAAGGCAAAAAGTATAATGTTAAAAAAATAAAAAAATCATAAGAGAAAAATTTTGAGAAAAGTTTTATTATTGAAACAAATGATTTATGCACACCTTTAAGGAACCCTGCCGAAACTTATCGAAAGCAAAGATGAGTTTTTAACCTGTTTTACTTTAAACCTAAATTATAGCATTTACCACAATTTTAAACACTAATTAATGTGGAATAATTTATATTAAGTAAAAAATGGAATAATTTGTTATAACACCACATAGCTGTTAATTGTGGGAATATTATATTAATTTGCTACATAAACACTGTAACGTCGCAAATGTCACAAAATCCAGTAGTCCGATTTTCCCTTTTACTGGTCGATTTGTGTTGTCAATACTCTCGCTACCTTACTTCCGAGTACAATCCACTAGTATCAAGGAATGCTGTTCAGAGTCGCTCGAAGGATGACCGTTTGGAACGCCCTCTTGACAGATGTGGTATATATTCCTTTTGGGGGAATTGAGAGGCTTCTCTCTCTCTCTCTCTCTCGTATATTCTTAAGCGTGTAGGAGGTAAAAGATGACAGGCTTACAATATCTGAAATTTTCGACCATCTGATTTTGTTAGTGAAATTAATTGGCAAACTTACTGCCAGGTGTAGTTCTTGAAATTATCGGCCGTACTGTCTGATACTGATAAAGATGCTTAACGACTAGTGTGGTTACCCTTTCTATAAAAAAGGTTTGTTACATGTTAATGTGTCTATATTGAATAGAGAAAATTAATTATAATTTAATTAGGAGCCTTCCATCGAACGACCTTCCGTGACCTGCCGTTACCTTCCGTGAGACTGAACGATCTTTCCTGAAACGAACGTCCTTCTGTGGGACAGAATTTCCTCCTTTGGAGCTGAGCGTCCGTCAGCGGCCGTTTCTTTGCCGAGCTAGAGAGTTCCGGGTTCCATTTAGCCGGATAGAGGCCTATTGTCGAGGTAATACGACCACATGGTAGAAACGTAGCTGCGCAGGAAACGCCGGTGGATTTCATGTCTACAAATCTACTAGCGACAAGTAGGATCTACCTTTTTTTAATTAATGACCTTTTATTATCTCTATTATCGTTATTTCCACCTTAGGTGTATTTATTGATATTGTGAGTGCGTTTGATAAAACCACCTTTGGAAATATCACTGCAGCCTTAACAAACAGGGGCGTCCCTCCTGCTGTCAGTGGCTGGATTTTCAACATGCTCTCAAAGAGACGCGTGCAAATAAAGGTGGAAGATATTGTAGCGAGAGGTACCGTTGCTAGAGGCTGCCCGCAGGGAGGCGCTCTGTCCCCACTGCTACGGAACCTTGTCCTCGACCGCCTTTTTCATCGCTTTAACTCAGATGGATTCTACAACAATGCATATACAGACGATCTTTCGGTACTGCTCAATGGAAAGTTTGAAGGAGTTCTGTGCAATCGTATGCAGAGTGCCATTTGTTTAGTCGAATAGTGATGTCGGGAGCACTCCCTGTGTGTAAGCCCCAGGAAGACGGAGATGGTGCTCTTCACCAGAAAAAGGAGGACAGAGCCACTACGGTCCCCGACCCTCCTGAACACACAATTAAATTTTGCGTCTGAGGTAAAGTACCTTGTGGTCACCTTCGATGCTAAATTAACCTGGAAACTTCATTTAGAACGAAGACTAAAGAAGGCATACATTTCTTGTGAACAGTGCCGCAGGACGGTGGGAAAAACCTGGGGGTTGAAACCCAGGGCCGTAATAAGCCTATAACCGAAGGTGCGGTTAATATTTTCGTGGATGCCTCAAAAACCCAGGAAGGAGCAGGCTGTGGAATTTACTGCTGAAGCTTGCGAATTGAACTAAAATGGTCTATGGAGAGACACGCAAGCATAGTGCAATCCATAGCCTGAAAAGAGATTGTTCGCAGGAATAATGAAGTCAAGACTATTAAAATCTACACGGGTTATAGACAAGCACTACTGGCCCTGAAAAAATAATAACTTACAGCCAGGTCAGTACTAGAATGCCACAATTCACTGGAGGATGCCGCCCGCAAAAACAGAATATCTCTGTGCTGGGTTAAAGGACATGCATAGTGCGAATATAACAAATTAGCGGATAAATTGGCTAGAAAGGCAGCCGGTTCAAATATTATGGGAGCCGGCCATTCAAACCTACCTATCGCGACATATGATAAAAAAAGAACACGCATGAAGACTTTAGGACAAGATGGGACGAAACAACTAACTGTCGCCTGGCCAGGGAGCTACTAAGCTACCCTAATGAGTCTGCTGCTTATGCATACCTCGGCATGTCAAGGAAGAACCTACGACTTATGTCGGGGATACTGACTGGACACTGCGAGCTAAGGAAACCTTTTTAGGCTGCGATTGCGACGCTGTTTCGGAACCAAGGCCACCCTCTCACCATTTCCAGATTTCAGAGTCCAGATCGTTATTTATCGTTTGGTTTAATGAATTTATCGTTAAACGACTCTAGGTCGTCTGCTTCCATATATCGTAAATATTATCGTTATTTATCATTTTGATTAATGAACTTACTGTTAAATGACTGTAATCCGTTTACTTCATATATGATACCTATTATCGTTATTTATCCTTTGGACTAATGCACTTACTATTAGACGACAATAGGTCGTTTGCTCTCTATATCGTATCTATTACCGTTATTTCTCGTTTTTGTTTATTGAACTTACCATTTTTGCTTATCGAACTTATTGAAAATCAACTGTAGGTTATCTATTATCGTGTATCATACCTATTTATATCTCTGATCATAATTGCTTTAGATATACTTGTTTTCCCCATTATCCTCTCTTAAATTGTCTCTAGTAGAAAATTCATTTTGCTAATGTTATGATAATTAATTGATTTAATTTTACTGTAATTGGCTGTAAGCCTTTCGGCAATAATTTGGTTCACATAACTGCAATTTGCTACTTTAATTTTTCGCCTTGATACCGGTATCGAACTGAGCTCACTTCGCTTTCACCCGTAGATACTTACTGGCTATACATACATATTTACTTCACAGATTATCTTATTGATTTAATATATTTTTAGTAACTGTATATTGGTCTAAGAATATTATTGCTGCCATGGTATTGATGTAGAATAAAGTTAGTTTAGTACAGATGTTTATTTTGACAAGCTAATGTCAATTGTCACGATATTCTTATCTAAGAAATGTTTCTAAATTTTACTGCTCTGATTTCAATTTGTAAAAATCGTTGATATATTCCTCATTCAAAATTTAGTGGCGCCTTCACCTGGCTGTCAAGTGATAGACCCACGCCTATAATTATTATTGAAACCGCTGAGTAAAACCTAGCATATGTACGGTTTGTTGAGCAATTAAGAAATCGTTTTACAACACGAATAAACTAAATATATTATTTAAATTAAGTTCCTTTTTCGACGAAAGCTTCATATAATTAAAACTTTAATGTACCTTAACGTAAGGTAGCGACTTCTATTGATAACCTTTCCAAGATAAATGTCTCATTAAATATTAATTTCTGTTAAAGTATAGATCCAGGTTTAGAAGACACATTTTCCAAATTCGGTGGTATTCCTAGCGAAGCTTATTTTAAAAAATAACTTATATAAGTTTGGGGAAAATAGATGGGAGCTTGTGTTATTTGTAACGATTTCGTCTTTTGTATTTAAATTTTTCGTTGGCGCTTCGCATGCACTCATGCAAATTTTAAATGAAAAATTATTTAATTTTGAATCCTGTGCTTTCTGCCATAATCTAATATGTACTAGAAAACGTTTTATCAGTCTCTGAAATACAAATTCTAATTGGCTCTTTTAAAGATAAAAGCTGATACTTTTAATTTTAATTTTAGCTCGAGGAATAATAACTATATAATTCTGAGAAGTCACTCGATTAGTACATCTTGAAAACATTCACATAAATCGGATTTGCCCTTGTACTTTTAAATAAATAGCCCTCCCTTACTTATTTTCTTTATGTCGACTTATTCCTTACATTTTCTTTTGTTATTTTCCCCCATTATAGTATAGTCGGCAAAGGAATAAGCAGAGGCGGAAGAAAAAGCTTTATGATGCTTTAAATAATTTCCAGTTAATAATAATTGTGACATCGGATTTTCGAGGAGAGCACACAACAAAGACGGTAAGCTAAATTAACACCTAGGCACAATGAAAAAGTCCCCAAGTCAGGGAACCTGGAAAGTTTCATAACCATGAATCCATTCGAGAAATTATAATATATTTGCGAATAAATATTCTTAAAACCTTAAGCTATGACAGCAAATAAGGTCTTAGAACATGTATTGTAAGAATCTAACAAAAACTTGTATTAAATGTTGAGTTTGCCAATATATCCAACTGATAGAACATGTAGAATTCGGTGCTTCCCTCGCAATTCAATTTTTCATATTCGTATAAGAAAAGGCTTGTGGGCGATAGCTTTATCTTATTCGAGGGGTCAAAAAATCAAAAAACAAAGCTTGCACCTCATAAATGTACGTGTTTTACTGCCTTAGCACTTAAAAGGTGTCACATACATTTAGCTTAAACTTCGCTTATTCACTTAATGGGTTTCAGTAATAATCCTCCTGCATCAAAAGGGAACATCAACAATGACTTAAAGTTAATATCACCATGATCTAACCTATTACTTTGTGACATTCCGTTTTGGTCGCTAACTAGAAGTGAATTTCTAGTACGCCCCTGGTACTATTCCCGCTTTTGTTCGAAGTACGAAATCTAATTCCGATATTAAATTCGATTTTATATCTTTCTCGCGTGACGTTAAGGAATCCGTTTTATTGGTGCGTCGAGAAACGCCGCAATGAAATTTCCTACGTGCTGACGTCACCTTTCGAAGCGCAAGACGACGCCTTGTTTGGCTTTGTAGGTACGGGTCCTTTTCTAGTCTAGCTTTTCGTAAAAATCTGGTTTAATCCCAGATACCTTAGCGGGATTTTGTCGACCAACAACGTAGAGCTTTCAGCATCGGCCATTTCGATTCGTTCTCATTAGTTTTAGTGCCGTAGATTCAGGAATAACTCGTTGGACGAGGTTTTAGGAATTGGCTTTGTTAATTTTCGGCCGCCATTGTAGTACTTAGTTTTTTGTCGCGTAGTGTGCCCTCATTTTAAGAGGCAAGTTCCTTTATTAATTGCAAATGTTTTGCGTTCTCGTGTCTTTGGTATTTGCATGGTTGTATTATTTCGCTTTTAATTCATTTCGGACCCGATTTAATAAGCTTAATTGATCGGCGTGACGTCATCCCAATTAGAGATTAATTAAGGTTGGGGGTTTCTTTTTATTATACGGATGTCCTAATTTATTATTTAATACTTAAAAATAATCGTTTTCATTCATATCGGACTCGATTCAATGGCTTGATTGATCGGCGTGACGTCAATTTGATTAGAGAGTAATTAAAGCTTATAGGTTTTGTACTTGGATGGCTTAATCACTTGTATTTACTCGCGGAGCTTCGCGCTTGATTTAGTTAATCGTTGACTTGCATTTCGGTCTCGATTTATTGGCTTAATTGATCGGCTTGATGTCAAGTTAATAAGGTTGATTGAAGCTTTTGTATTTGAATGAATTGAATTGAATTAATCATTTTATTTTATTTCCGACGAAATGTAATGTAGATTTTCAATAATTTAGAAGTTTAGTTTAACTGTTGATTATTATGCTGCTTTATCAAAGGCGTCCATTGTTTACCGCCTCAGGTTGTTACTAATGCTAAAAAAAGCCGCTATTTTCATGGAATTAATTTTATTACCAAAGTTTGAATTGTTGCAATGGGGAATTGTTGTTTTTATCTTTAATTTTAATGATTAATCTTGCAATTAACTTCTAGTGATTCGTGTGGATAGTTTATTTCAACTATTAATTAGACACTAAACCGGGAAATTTGGTTGTTAATGATTAGGTTATGCAGTTTTTGTTTATTATTAGTTTCCGTTGCGAAGGGAGGCCATCATATCGTGTTATTCAATGCGGATTACATGTTTTCGCATATTTTCGTTCATGGTTGTTTACCGTATTGAACTTTGTTCTCGATTTATTAAATTAAAGGTAGAGGCACGCTATCTTTTTGATATTAATATTGGAAAGTCGTTCGGACCATTTATTTGCAAAATTCGTCTAGTACGATGGTTTCATTTAAGTATATTTTAGTGCTGTTGGTTCGTTATGTGGACCGTACTTGAACTTTTCTCTTGAGTTATTAAAATACGGGGAGGGTTATGCTTTTTATTTGATAATAATATTGGAGGTTCGCGCAGACCATTTTTCTGTCAAACTTGTTTAGTATGACTTTTCATTATAAATGCATCAGAAGCTTTGTACTTCCGTACCTTT
>JAEQML010044792.1:0-66226 GCA_016904865.1 Pissodes strobi | reverse complement strand
TGCGTTGTTGTCACATCTCTGCAATTAAAAGAGATACAATTTTGAAAATTTGGTATTTTACTAATTTTGATACGCCCAATTTATTGCAATAAAAACAAATGGGGCGTTCCATTTAAGATAACAAAATGACTTCTTGTAGCCAAAACTGGGAAATCTGGCAACAGTGCCAATATCATGGTTCAATTCTGCATGTCCGGAAAGCCCCAGGTACCGAATTTTGTAAATACAGCTTGAGCGATTTTGAAGATATTTAAGCGTTCCTGTACTTTTTACTAATAATGCGTTGTTGTCACATCTCAGCAATTAGAAAAGATAAACTTTTGAAAATTTGGGATCGTACTAAATTTGATACGCCTAATTTATTGCAATGAAAATAAGTGGGGCGTTCCATTTAAGATAACAAAATGACTCCGTGTAGCACAAAAGTGGGAAATCTGGCAACAGTGCCGATATCATGGTTCAATTCCGCATGCACGGAAACCCCCTGATATCAAATTTTGTAAATGTAGCATTAACGATTTTGAAGATATTTAAGCGTTCCGGTTCTTTTTACTAACCCTGTATGCAACCTCCATCTATCTCTAAACGCTTCACTATACGTCCAGATACACTCGAAACTAGGTGACCGTCATAATGTTCGGTGATGTGGTCCAGGTGTAAAACTGACCGAATCAAATCTGTGTTACTTTGTGGCATTACTCGTTCCGCTTCAATGTTTGTTAGTCTCCATGATGTGTTTTCAATGAGACTCAGATCGGGTGAAGCTGCTGCTATGAATTTTTTGCGAATTGGTGTTCTTGCATTCAAGCATAAAAATATAGACATAAGTATGGCATCGTGCATTATACTGCTGAATATGCCACCCCTTTGGAAACATAAACCGTTTCCTTCTGGAAAACCTTCTATAATGGCACAATGCTTTGCACTGCTAACGGTACCATTGATTATACAGCCACACCATTATTTCACTGGAAAATTTAGGAGTTTGGACTGTAGCATGTGCTCTTAATAAGATTTTTAGGTGAGTTACACCAAGCTGGAAACAACTTTCGTCAGATATAAGAGTATTGCTGAAATTATCTTCTTGAAACGTATCATTGCAGGTGCAGGGATTTTTTTGGTTAATTCTTGATATGTAGCATGCTAAATTTTCGAAACATTAGGAGTGGATCTTGTGGTCACAAGGCCGCTAGAGCGTTTTAAATGTTTCCGCAAATCCTATGCGGTTTTCTCGAAACTGGTCTCTGTCTCATATAATGTGCCGTTTTTTATCATCTTTATTGTCTGATATACTGCGCTTTTTTCGAGTCCACTTAATTACATTCAACTTTATAACGTTCGAACCTTTTCTATACAAAGATTCTACCTCTCTTCTACTTTCGACATTATTTCACAAATCTTAAGCCTGCTTAGAATCAACAGTATTTGACAGATAGTGTTGCCATACTATTTTGACCATAGCCTGCTATCAGGAGAACGTACTCGATGCATTACTTATGTCTTGAAATAATACGAAAAAGAAATATATTAAAATTAGGGAAAATATAAAATTCCGGATACTTTCTAGACGGACTATAATTTACGCATAAATTATTTGACCCTGAAGGGTTGGGGGTGAAGAGGTGATTAAATATATTCAATTCAATATATTCATAGGTATTCAATTTGATTGTTCACATTCTTTGTGTACAAATAATTGTTTATTTATTTTTGAAAATAATAATAAAATAACAATTTTTTAAAGCTTATTTTGCGCATAAGTTTACTCGTTTTGAGAATTACTACATTTCTCGTGCAGAAAGAATAGGTTTGTTTTCAAAAGTTATTATGATATTTGTTCTTAATTTTATCAATACGTTAATATGTCGTATGGAAAATATTGAAATATAAATTTGGAATTTAGTTTTCCTTTAATTACTTACATACTACAATGTGCAATTTTAATTTTCTAGATGCCTTTAGTGAATAAACTTTTGCATTTTTTAAATTATGGTGATAAGTATAAGCACAAGAATAATTCATTATAGAGATTATTTTTGTATGAATCAATGGATTACCCTGGTATGAGGAGTGCGGAAAAGAAGGAGATACTTTCAAATGAAAATATCATGTGAAGCTTAGTTTTCAGGCGGAGTTCAAGGCTGTCTTTAATATGCGGTTTTAATATGCTTGTGAGAGCTAGCTGTTAGGAGGATGTAGATAAAATGAGAAAGAGGGTGAAATTGAACATATAATTTTTAATCGATATTTTCAAGATGTTTATTATTTTATTGTATAATTATTTAAGAATAAATGAATTGAGAGGCGTGGGCGGAGAGGGAAGAGTTAACTTGAAAATATAATGTGTTATATCGATTCTAACGTTATTGTGTTTGAGTAGTTCAAGTCTACTCTTGTTATATTTTTTGATGTATATTTATTCAATAAGAATAATGATTGTCCCTGTGTCCGCACAAAATTCGATGTTATTAAAGCAAGCAAGTATGCTATAGAAAAATAAATCGCAAAAATTATAATGGCGATACCTAAATGTCAATCATATTAAGATTGCAGCTATTTATAATGTATGAGATATTTCTGACGCTTTGTTTGGAAAAAAATATGAAATTTACACCTGTAGAAGTGTTTGATATATTTCCTGCTTATTTTCAATGCAATGATAATATGAATGACAACGATGCATCCATGTTTTTAAAACTTTATCACGATTTTGAATAGAAAATCTAATAAGCTGGTTATTTTTAAATAAAAAGGTATTACTTGTTTGATATCGATAAGCCGCTTGGTCTTCAGGAAATTCGAACTAATCATTGAATGCACGCGGACTTTATGATATCTGCCAACGTAAAATAAGGATAATTAGGATTTAATAACAAAGGGTCTTCCGAAAAAAATGTCCAAAAATCCTGTTTTATTTCAAGCTTTGATTTCTTTTACTTATATTTTAGGTTAGGTAAGAGATATCGAGATGCGGTTTTCACTAACGTATTAGGCTTTCATTTCAGTTGCTTTAAAAAAGTGGTATCGTTGCATTTAAATTTAATTAAATTAAATTAAAGATTTATTGCTGTTATGTCAGAAACCTCTCTATAGCGGCTAGGTGAAAAATCGCAATCACCCCACTCAAGAGACGGTTGATAGCCTATGAAAAGCCCTTTCTAACGACTCCAAGCTTATTAATACTCGTTCAGCCATTTTGAAGTTATTGACATTTATTTCCGAAAATGTTCGAACACCTCCCATCACTTTCCTTCAAGGGATAGAGCAAAAAGTGTTCGACCAAAAAAAACGTAATTTATCTCGGCTTTAAAATGGCAATGCATTTTACTATCTTTACTTTACGAAAATTTTGCATATAAACGGGTTTTCAAATTAAGATGGCTATTACCTGGTGAACAACATATAAACAGAGGAATGGATTTCGATTTTAGATGGAATATGTCTACAAATATTTCCAAGAGCAAAACTAGAATTAAGATGGAAATTTTACATTTTTAAAGATATTTAGTTATGAAATATGATTCTATTCCAAGCGAGAATGTGTGAAAAAAATAAAATACATATAAAATGATGAGAAATAAATTAGCAATGGCCATTTTAGAAATACAAAGTAAACTAACTGCAACAAACTATGATAACAAGTAGTAGTAGTAGTAGTATTTAATAGCGGTTTGATAAAATGAAATAAAGTGACGAAGTGATTTTAAAAGTTAGAGAGGGGGCTATTATAGTACAACAAAGCCCAATTATTTCAATTATATAAAACTATCTAGGAAGAGATCATTAATCAATCGAGTACTACCTTTATCTTCCGTGTGCTGGTTCCTAAACTGGCTCTAACCCGAAGAAATGCCCTAATGTAACCTCTTCTGGCCAACGGACAAAAAGTTAAATAGATTTTTGAACCACGGTTGAATAACCTTGCATTGACCTTATTTCTTGTTGTGATATAAAAGGAAGGTTGGTTTCCGATGATTCTTAGGATGCGGGGTTAAAAAAATGTAGGTTAATCAACCTGAATGCAATTATAAGAGATTATTTTGGTGAGTAATTGAAATTTAATTAAAGTGCTTAAACGTTTTCACATCTTTCTTAAAGAGTAATAAATTACAGACTAGAAATAACAAGAAGTATTAACAAGACAGAAATAAATTAGTTTACAATATCTAAAGGTCTTCTAAGGAACTTTTAAATAGAATAACAGAGTTTTGGATTTAATGAGACGACACCATTAAAGAAACAAGTTTTACACAAAAATTGGCACACGTGTTAAGTGCCAACTAGAGAACTAGCATGGTAAGTGTCAATTGGTTAACTTTTAGTCAATTTCTGTTGAAAATTTTATGCACATTCTCACATAAATAAGGTTTTATGATTTCAAATGTTTTTCTGGCTAGAATCATTATCTTCGAGCGTTCATTTCTACATCTTGCAAATTTTTACAATTTTATTATTAATATTAGTAGTGTTTTAATAAAATTGATAAATTCACTATAAATGTCCTTGACTAGCAGAATTCTAGTACATATATTAGATCTACCTTACAGCTATAAGAAATGTGTACATAAATGCACAAATTTATATTATCATACGGTTACAGCTGCAGTTTTAACGTAATTAAAAAAAAATTGTTGCCTCTTTTCCTTGTATACCCCCATTTACATTAAAACATTGTTTTTTTTATTATGAAAAGAGAACACAAAAACTTGACAAATGCTATGTTGGTCTAAGAGAAGAATTCAAGGTGCGCGCGTACAATGTTACCCCCTTTAACTTTTTGTTCTTCGCACAAGGCAGATTGCTAAGACAATAGTTGAAGGGATTTATATAAACTATTTACAAAATAAATATTCGTATATGCAGAGTGACAGGTCAAAGTCATATATTCTTAAATAGGACACCCTGAATATTAACCCATTTTTTGAATCAGCCTTCGATTCTGAAGATAATTTATATAAAATGTCATGTATCTATACCGAATCATTTTGGACTTATTGACCATTTAAAATTTAATAATATAGGTGGGAAAATTAAATAATATATTATTCGACTTATATGCATTTTCTATATTATACTGCTGAAGTCAGGTCCCATCACATGGCTGGCAGGATATGCTCTTAATTGTCTTAATTTTTAAAGACATGACAAAAAATATCAGCTTTTAATACTTGTATCAATTGATTTTTTTCACATAAATATGTCTATGGCAGGAGTAGACAGATCAACGGAAGCAGCGATATCTTATTATCAAATATTAATAAAAAATAGAAAAGGTTTGAGCTCTTACAAATTTCAACATTCACCTTTTTTAACATAATGGGCAGGCCGCTGCCAATCGTTGGCCAGACAACGAGATGGCAGGAGTTCATTTTGTTGAATATTATTTTCCTCATGTATAAAAAATCCCGTAAGAGAAATGCAATTTTCGCTAAATTAGGCTGGTAATTCAGCGGTGAATTATCGGCAAGTGAAAGATCACAGCGATAATTCCACAGTAGAGGATGTCATATTTTTCTCATTGATATTTAACTATTTTATTTATTTATTTATTGGCAAAACTTTACAAACACCTTTCAAAGTAATTACATGTAAAGCATAACAGAGCACTAACTTAAAACTCCCTAAAATTAAGAAAATAACAAGACAAAAATGAAAAATACACAAACAAAACTAAAACAAACTTATTAAAATCCAATAAAATTAGGATTATCACATAGGCTTAAAATATAATACCTAATTAAAAATTACCCAGAGCAGCCTTCAAATCTCCGAGTGTAGTGTTAAGAATATCTATCGGAACTTGACTAAGTACCTCATTTGCTACAGACATCATCCGGTTAAAAGGGGATAACAAGTTATTAGGATCAACAAAAAAGAATTTTTGATCGGTTGGCAATCTAAGATTAATCTTTGGCACATCCAATCTAACGTAATTTATGAAATTAGATTCACTATACTTGAAGTTATTTAGCACATTGAATAGAAATAGCACAGCTTATTTTTCTCGTATTTGCAAGAGAGTTTGAAATTTGAAAGCATCCAGCATACCCCTGTATGATATCCTGTAGGGACAAGCATTATATTGAACCACATATAGATAACGGAGAAACCGCTTTTGCACTTTTTCTATCTGGTCAATGTGTGCTAACTGTAAAGGCATCCATACTTGAGAGGCATATTCAAGATGCGGTCTAACCAATGCATTATACAGTCTTACCATAGTTGCGATCTTAAAACCCTTACTGTTTCTTATGAGGAAGCCCAATGCCTTGAAAGCCTTCCTGATAGTGTTGATGTAATGACTGTTAAATTTAATATTTGATTGGAATAAAACTCCCAAATCAGTGGCTTCGCTGAAGAAGACTTAAATATTTTATTATATTTTGAAGGTATTTTTATTTTTACATTATCCTATTTTTTACAGAATTTGGTTTCCGTGTCTTTCAGAAGATCTTGAACGGTCAATTTCTGATGCTTCATTTTTTTTTTAATAAGTCGTGGCATAAAATACATTCTGAATTAAAATATTATAAATATAAGCCCTACAGGTTTTCGCCTGTTCAAGATTTAATTGATGAAAATAAAATTAATCGATTACACTTCTGTGAAGAAATACAGAGAAGAATATTAGGGAATCCATTTATTTTATCAAATATAATTTTTACGGACGAGGCCACCTTCACCACAGCGGGAATGTTCAACAACAATGTTATTGGCCCTATATTCCTTCAAGGTAACTTAACAGAGCAAAAATATCTTGATCTGCTACAAAATGAAGTTAAACATCATTTACTGCCAGTAAATGATTATATTAGTTTGATATCGCAACAGGACGGAGCCCCTCCCCACAATGTCCTACCAGTTACAAATTTTTTAAATAATCGATATCTGTTTTGGGCAGGAAGACGCGGACTTTTAAGATGGCCAGCAAATAGTCCTAATATCTCCCCCCTTGAATTTTTCTTGTGAGGCTATTTGAAGAACAAAATTTATTACCGCACAGACCAAGGACCATACACATTTTAGAAGAAAGGATTCAAAACACCATCACCGAATTAAATAGAGATTTCCACAACTTTACCTTCCATGCCATCCACCGAAAATTTATTAGAATAATTCAGAGGTGTATTTTAAATCAAGGGGGCTACGTAGAAAACGAAAACTAAATAGCTCAATACTATTCTTTCAAAATAAAAATAATACATTTAGAATAATATTCAAACTCTAAAATTATTCCTAGTGTTCTTATTATATGGTTAAAAATTATATCAATTGAAACAAAATGACGTCTCTTCTCTTTTATTGATTTGTTGCAATTGTTTTTTTTTATCATGGCTAACTTACTATTGTAAACTTTAGAATATTTGAACGAATATATTTTTTTGAATACTTTGAACGCATATAGCTCGAAAACTATTAAACAAAATGTTACAAACATATATATATTTGAAATCGGAAAGAAGAGATCTATAAAAATTTAAAATAATAAACAGGATGTTCCATTTGAAAAAAATATCAACCTGTCAACATTTGACATTTGCCAATTTTTTTGACTAACAATTTCTTAAACTTCATAAAAATATATAACACTTTTGTATTTACCGTATTTTCATATCTCTTCAAATAAACTCTCTAGATGGGTTGTAAAAATATACGGGAAAACCCTGTACATTTAACTTTAATAGGTTTCAGTCCTACAGTTGTTTGAACTTTTATTTTTGTTTGCTAAATTTCAATAAACTTAATATTGTTAATTAAAAAAGTTGTTTGGAGGCAAGACGTGGTACTTGATGCCTAAAAAGTTCTGATTTAGAAAGTATATCTTAAAAAATTAGTCAGGAAATATTCTACCGAATACCACTCGTGCATTCAAAATAACCAGATAATTTTGCATTCATGCGTGTTGTCCCATAAATCTGCATTGGGTTAATCTAATTTTTGCTTGAAATTTGAAAGAACCCCCCTTCTTCGGAGTGGGCTCTTTCATTTCAAGGAAAAAACTAAAATAAACTCACGTTTACAACACGCATTCATGTAAAATTATCGTTAATTTGGATGCACTTGTGGTAGTACATACAAAAAGTTTCATTAATATTGAAAAATAAAAAATAAGCCACGGCTTAAAAAAATGTGACAATAAAAAGTGTCACCAGCTCCCGTAAGGAGTCGGTCTTACGACACAAGGATTTAGGGTAATGGTAAAATGATTCAAATCAATTATTAAATCCCATTTCTTTTCACAGCGAAGGCAAAATAACTATAAATATAGACAAATTATCAATATTAATCACTGAAGTTTTTGTTTAGGAAATTTTATGGCTTTCCTCAAAACCGACTCTGGTATTTTCATTTAATGTAATATAAACAGTTACTTTTCGATCAAAAAAAAATGAAATGTTTGCTTCTTCAAACAAGCATGTTGCTGTATGTATGTGGCATTTTCTGATAAATAATTATCTATAACACTCTTAGTTTTAACACTATTTTTTTTTGAAGGAAGCCCGAATTAATAATTGACACAACATCATTCGAAGATGTATCTCGGGCGATTTCAGTTTTAACCTAAATAAATAAAAATTTGGTTCAATTACCTTTTGGTTTGATGGGCTTTTTATTCAAAGCTTCTTTTGGAATTCCCATATTTTTGTTCAACTCTATTTTTCTATTTAGCGTTGAAAATAATCGCCGGCTTGAAAGAAATCTACTAGTAACGACGTCAAAGTTCACAAGGGCAACTGTAAATATAGAAAAAATATTTATATACTTTTCATTAAAAAGCTTTCAAAAATAGAAAAAATAGTATAAAATACACATGTTCAAAGGCATTTAGCGTACTGGATCTTTTTCTAACCACAAATCCTGACCAGTACACAATTACAGTTGGTTCGCATTAGGTACTTTCGACCCCAAACTTATTACAACGGTTTGTGAACTGCCACTCCCACAGAAGAATCCTTCATTGCCACATAAAATCTGGCATCACAATTGTGCAAACTAAGAGGATCTAAGAGAGTTCTACCTGGATTTTCTTTGACTCTACGTCTGCTTTGGCACTGACGACCCGTCAGTCTGTTGAAAGAGATTACGCAAGTAATCGCCTCAGGAATGGAAGCATACATCCCAAATTCCATCAAGTTACCATCAAAGGAAATCCCCGGTTCGACAGAAGATGCAAAAAAGCCGTAAGTAGCAAACAACAAACCTACCACTAACCGACAGCAAAATCAGACCGCTGAAAGTCGCAGTTATTTTACCGAAGCGAGAAACGAATGCAAACGTGTGATTGACGAAACTAAGAACAAACACAATCAACGAACCAGAAATAAACTTTTGAAATACCCCAGTGGCTCCAGAAATGTATGGTCGGTAGTAAAGGCAGTAAGTAATAACTTTACAAAAACGTCTCTTCCACGTTTGACTGACGACCGCGGCGTCAAGGCAACTACAGCTCTACCTTAAACGTCCACCATGGCAAGACTCTCCCCAACATATCCAACATGAACACTACCATGATAGAGGCTAAGTGTCACCTCCGTGATATTCCTAAAATCCATAAAGAGCTAGATACGCAAAAGGCATCGTGATAAAGAACTGCGCCATCGAACTAACACTCATTTTTTCCAGACTTGTTTCTTCTTCTTACTGAAAAGGGATTTACCCATCTTCTTGGAAAGTCGCTTGAGTAAAACCTGTTCCAAAAACAGGCAAGAAATCCTCGCCCTCAAACTATCGCCCATTTAATCTCCAAAACCATGGAACGTGAGTGCTGATCGACTATCAGCAACTACTCAAGTATCTTGAGACTAACAGAATAATTAGCGATAACCAATACGGCTTCCGCAAACAAACTGCCGTCCTTCGGACTGCCAGCGTCTCTCTGCAGCTCGCTTACCAGTTTGCTTAAGAACCGATCTCTGCACGTTGCAGTTGATGGACACATCGCAGACATATTCACCGTTAATGCGAGAGTGCATCAGGACGCAGTACTTTCACCAATTCTATTTATCATCTATATTAACGACCTGCTGACCGAAACCAATAATCCTGTTTACAGCTTTGCAGATGACAGTACTCTTGTCTCCCTATTTAGATCAGAAAACCTTTACCAGTGACTGAGACTTATCATCGCAGACAGGAGCAGATTACAACAATTAATTAAAATGTGGAGAAGGTTTGAACCTGGGGCGACAGGAATTTGGTCCAGTTCCAGCAAAAAAAAAACAAGAAGCCGCGTTTACCAAGAAAGCGAATACGACGGGCCTTGATATCATTATGGCAGGATCGACCATTCCTTCATCCTCGTCAATCGGACTACTGGGTGTCTCGGTCAACAGCAATATGTTCTGGCATGACCGCGTTGCTATCATCGCAAAATCAGCCTGGCACAAGCTTGATGCGCTATAAGACCGTGCTTAGAATATTGCTCACACATCTGGGGTGCCGCAACTAAGCACACTTTAAAACTGCTGGGTTCCATTCAGAAGAGAGATGTACGTCTCGTCGGCGACCCGCAGTTGACCCGGGATCTGTATATTCTGGAATACCGCAGACATGTGGCCGAGATATCCCTGTTTTACAGATATTTTCACGACAGATGTACCCAGGATTTGGCCCACATCATCCCGCCCCCAGCAACACCTGTCAGACAGTCGCGACAGATGGCAAGAGCGCACCCGTTCGTTGTACAACTGAAAACACCTAGAACGTCGCTTTACAGGGACTGCTTTGTCTGGCACACTGCATTAGTGTGGAAGTCGCTCCCAGGACATCTGTATCCCTCCAATTATAGCCTACAACATAGATAAATATTAAGGGGGAATAGAATGGACTCTCCTGTACTTATACTTGTAGCCACAAAATTGAGCGTCGTTCGCGCCATCTGTTGCCTTGTGGTCAAGTAGCCAAAGATATCTGTAATATACGGGTTCCATGATGTTATGAACAATACAAACGACCTCTATACTACTAGATGTCGCCCTCCTAGGGGGCAACGAAAAACGCGGGCTCTTCAAAAAAGTATTTTATTAAATGTTTAGGAGCTACAAGAAAAGTTTCAATACAAAAGTTAAAAAGTTTTTACCGTACTATCTATCAGATGTATAAAAAATTAAATGCGCACCACAAAGTGAAGAGAAACATCTAATTTTTTTACCTGCTTTGATTTTGCCATGTGCATTTATTTTTTCTGATACATCTAAGAGATAATAAGTAAAAAACTCTTTAACTTTTGTATTTAAACTTTCTAGCTCCTGAAATAAAGCCTTCAGGGAAGGTGCAAAATAGAAAAAACAACTATGTACCCACTTGACATTTCTTAAACTATCGATACACATTTACAAGAAACCAAGAGTTGTTAAATAAGTAAATTTCATATACTCATATCAAATATACCTATGTAGGTATATTAACTTTAATATATCTATTTTCATATTTAAATAAGGTTTAGCTATAAAATAGTAGTAAACACTGCGATTGAAAGGAAAAACTATATCAAATTATATTTGTTACTTGTGTAGGTTAAAAAAATAGTTAAAATGAACCACCAAGTATGATGAAGCACAAAAATAGGATTCAAATTACACATTATTACAGAAGTTAAATAAAAAAATGTAAACCATTTTCGTTAACAATAAAGGAAAACACCACAACATGGAATAAAAGAAACACTTTTCTATAAAATAATTCTATTTATGTATTACAAATACAAATACAAAACATTTATCAGTGCCATAACAGAAGTTTTACATAAGTCAAAAAATTTACAGAAATAGTAATTAGGCAATATCACTAAAATTGTTGTATAATTATTCATGAATGCTATAGAAACGTCGTGAAATAAGATACTCTGTGATTCTTATTTGGAAGGTTTTAATAGGTAAGGAATTTATGTGGAAGGACAAATTATTATAAAACAGGGATCGGTAGAAAGATATCCCTGTTTGCATATGATTTATTCAATGAAAATCAGTATAATTATTGTTATTATTCCTAGTTATATGGGAATGAATATTTTCAAAAGTTTCATAATCTCCAAGATTTGCTTTTACATGCAATAAACAGAAAAAAATATACAGTGTGTCCAAAAAAGTATGCAACATCTTTATTATTGGTTTCTCACAAAATTTTATTCTTGATAAAAGTTGGTGCTTGCCCTAAAATAGTAAATGTGTATTTCAAAATTTACGTACTGCTTTTAGTGCGGATGCAAATGACATTTTTCCGAAATCGCATCAGGAGTAAAGTACCTTAACTTCTAAAGATACAGCAAAATCTTATAAGGAAAAGTTCTTCCAAATTAAAAAAGTAATCTAAATATGAAGTTTGAGTTAAGTACATCAACTTTTAATTTTTCTTTCCTTTTCTCGATTTTTTCCTAAACGTTACGCCACTGGTAAATATTTTCTTCATTTGTTATTAGTATACTTACTAAGTAACTTCAAAATTTATTTAAGATAGAAATTAGTTACATAGTTGCATAATGTTGCAGTTTTTCCAGAGATAATAGCCAGTTTAGGTATCAGTATGTTGCAAACACATTTAAACCCTTTTGGTTCAAAATTTTTTCCAATCAAAATCATGAATAGACCCAACTCTTTTCATTTCATGTAAAACAATTAATAATTTATTTATCTTTTGCACCCGATGAGCAAATTATGCCCAAGTATCCTAAAAAGCCATATAAAATATTTGGTCTTGAAGAGTAGGCCGTGCATTTGGAATAAAAGCAAATAAATAACAATAATTTTACTTCACTCTGACATATAAAATTAATTATTATTGAGTCAGTCATTCAAATTGTATTTTGTAATTATTGTGGGCAATTATTTTGGACCAAAATTGTTTAAATGTGTTTGCAACACACTGATACCTAAACTGGCTTTTATCTCTGGAAAAATTGAAACATTATGCAACTATGTAACTAATTTCTATCTTAAATACATTTTTAAGTTGCTTGTCAAGTATACTAATAACAAAAAAGAACAAAACAATCACCAGTAGCGTAATGTTTAAGGAAAAAATCGAGAAAAAAAGAAAAATTAAAAGTTGATGTACTTAATTCAAATTTGATATTTAGATTATTTTTTATTTTGGAAGAACTTTTCCTTATAAGATTTTGTTGTATCTTTATAAGTTAAGGTACTTTATCCTTGACGCGATTCCGGGAAATGACATTTATTCCCGCACTAAAAGCGGTACTTAAAATCTGAAATACTCAATAATTGTTTTAGGGCAAGCACCAACTTTTATCAAGAATAAAATTTTCTGAGAAACCAATAATAAAGAAGTTTCCCATATGTTGCATACTTTTTTGGACACACTGTATAGGCAAAGAACTGTTAAGGTATTTAGTCTGAAAAAACACATTCTACAATCAGATGTATAGTGCAGATTTTGAAGCATTCTTATGGCCCTTCTTTGAAGGGAAAACACGGCTCCCTTCAGTGGCATGCCCCCAGATTATGATACCATAAGATATCCTAGAATATGGACACACGCAAAATACACTGATCGAGTGCCCCAGGAGAAACATTTACAGTTAAATTTGAAAGTGCAAAAACTACAGTAGCAATTTTAGCACAAATACACTCTATGTGGGCACTCTATAAAAGCTTTAAATCTAATTTCAGCCCCAAAAACGTTACTGGCTCATTAGGTCGATGCAAACCTATATTTCGAGTAGAGATGCAGAATTTTGATACATTCATAGTTAACTGATTTGTCGTAAACCAATTTGCAACATTCAACTGTGTTTCCGTTACTGCTACTTGTAAGTTATCCACAACTAAATGTCTTTCAACAACAGTTGAACCATCTGTAAAAATAATAAAATCAGCACTGGGATCACTGCACTCTAGGTACAGACCCGAAAGAGCAGCTGTTCCAGCACTGATCCTTGAATGTCACCATACTGTATTCATAGAATCCAGATTGAAGGCCATTTATATCAACTATTTGAGATCTACCCATAAGATAAGATGTTATCAGTTTTATCAAAGTAAAAAATTATAAAGTTTTAACTTCTTTGCAAGAGTGGCGAAAGACACACAATCGAACATCTTGCTCAGATCACAGAATGTAAGATCCTCATTAACCAGTTCAATTAACTAGTTAGCAGCCATTGTTGTTGTTTTTGCATTTCCGAAACTAAACTGTTTACTACTAAAAAGATTATGTAATTCAAAACAGTTGGTAACTCTACATTTTAATGCTCTCTTAAATATTTTTGAAAAAAAGGAACAATTGATATTGGCCGGTAATTTGTTAGGTCCTTCTGTGAGCCCGTTTTATAAATAGGTAGTGCTCTAGAAATCTTTAGTGCACTGGAAAAACAGAATCTTGTAAACAAAAATTTAAAATTTTTACTTTAGGTTAAACAATGATATTTACATGTCTATGGATATTTACAATGTGTTTAACCAATTGAGCATTTATTCCATAATAATCCCTACGATTCTTATTTTTAAGATTTGATTATGAGCGAAGGTAAATTCATGTTTTGGATTAGTTTAGAAGTAAATTAACTAGCATAGTTTTTAGATGACAATAATTGATTATTATGTTTTGTTATTCTTTACATTTCTTTTGCAAAAAGAAAAAAAATTGGGGCATTATTTGGTACTGCCCTCAAATCTAATCCCTTTACTACTCTATTCACTTCTGTGGTGTAATTATACAATTATAATTTTATGGTATATTGAAAAACATCTGTTTTTATTTACTGATCGTGAAAACAAGGTGGAAATGAAATTCTCTTAGTTAAGTATTTGTTGCATAATCAACATTTTTTAAATGTATTAAGAATGAACTTAATTATGCCTAATGCAGACTTCAGTTTATATAAAAATTTAGAATTAACATAGGTACTATGAATGTTGCCTACAATTTATGTATTATTTAGCTTTGAGAAATAGTTCACTCTAATTGTCCTTAGAGCTAGAGTCACTTTTTAAAAAAGTTTCTTACAGTCATACGGCTGTTTACCTTTTTTTTAAACTAAATATCCTGCTATGTAATTTAGCGCATGGGTTTCAATCGACTTTAAGGAAGAGGTACATTTCCTCGAACAGGATTCAATGCTTCCTCTATTCATTCGCCTTCCTCTGGCGGCTCCTGTAAAAAAATAAATCATTAATAGCTTCACTTTAAGCTATTCTTTTTTTAATTTATTTTTGTAACTAATATATTAATATTATTGTACCTAATTAATTACAAACCTGTGTTACTAATCTTTGTACAGTACCAAAACTTCTTATGAGAAGATCCATTTGTAAAGGCAACTCTTAACACTTTGTCTGGATTGCTTCTAAAAGCACTACCGTTAAGGCTGTCGACGAGCTGGTCAAGAAATTCCTGAAAAGCTGCTGCGCGGGCTGCTGATTTTGACAATTTAAATTCCTTGTTCTCCAAAATTACAGATGCTCCTAAAACATAATTACGTAAAATGTAAAATGCCTGACTTTATAATATTTTGATATAGCAGAAAAATTATAAATAATGTAACAAATTAACTATCATAATCATACCTGAAAACGCAAAGACGTTGATGGCAGCAGCAACGGAATGCCTAAGTAAAAACCTGGGTAGTACATTTGGAGACCTTCATTTAACTGAGCAGTTCTTCTTCGCGCACACACCGCTCATCGAGTGCCATCGGATCTGCCTTTAGTGTGTATGCCACTGTCATAAAAAAAACTGGTACGTTAGAAAACTTCCCGCAAGGCAGTTGTTTCCTAATTTCGTTTTCGTTCGAAAAAATATCTCCTTTTAATACTAGTATCTTAATATAATATTATGTAATTTAATATTCTTCGTGTGGTCCGAGGTGATTATTTTCAAATCCGCACCTGGTATATCAACAACTCTCGGAGTAAGAGAGGCAGTTAAAAAGTGTTCCAGAAAATAATTAGTGGCTCTTAAGAATGCTCCGTAACCGTGATTTTTAGATATCTACCTTACCAGATTTTTGTAAAAGGTGCTATTGTTATATCCTGACGTTTCAATTTTTATGGTCCCATTTAACGAAACCATGTTTACAACTACCTGTTACATTTAAAAGTAATAAATTAAGTCCAAAACGTATTTTTATTATATTGAGGGCGACAGGTATGTCGGTGAACCAGAAAAGCAAATATAGGTGCAAAACCGAAAACTATTCACTTGTGGCGAAATTTGGCCAACCGTAGATAATTCTTTTTTTGGTTTGTGTAAACTAGAGCGGTAAATCTTTTTAGGTAAATCGTAGATTTATGGAAGGCGAGGTAAATTGGTTGTTAAAAAAGGTTTAAAATATCGACTGCTGAATTTAATGCTTTGTTTAGTTGTTTTTGCCTTTCACGTCATGTGTGTGTAGGCATAGGAATTGTAAGTGATTGTTGGAAAAACTTTTCATTTAATTTCCAGGAAATTATTTATATTTTTTTGGTTTAATAGTTTTGAAGGGCACAGATAATTCTGTAACACCATAATATTCTGGATTAAGATTTTTTTTACATGACAATTCAATTGCACAATGCATATTTGAGTTTAGGTAGATACCCACAAAGTTTTCTTTTATCAGAATATTCAATGCTGCCGGACAAATAAGTAGTCCATAATTGTAGAAAAATAAAGATGGGCTATCTGAATATTCCTTGTATTTCTTAATAATTTCTAGAAAGGTTAAAATAAAGTAGAAAATATGACAATAACTTACTTTTTTGTTCTATTTTTATTATTTATTTTATTCATACAAATACAGTACACTATACTTGCAATAAATATTTGTTCAGAAGATAAATTACAATTACAGCCTCTAGATGCTGCAGCATCCGTATGGGCAAACCATAGGTTAAACAGCTATAAATAATCAACAACAATGTACCACAAGATATGAACTAATCAATAATTAATGACATTAAATAAGATTCTAGCACACCCATTCATATCAATGCAATGTATTCTGAAATTGAAAGTAGTGGTCAACAATGTAGATTTTGGTTAGTTTGGAAAAATATTTGATGTTGTTTTTAATATGCTTAGGTAACAAATTATAAAGTTTTGAACCCAGAAACAAGATAGATTTTTTGGAGAATTCGGAATGAGCCATTGGAATAACAAGATGATTGTTTGCTTTTATTCTTGTATCATATTCATGTATTATTTTGTTTTTAAATTTCTCTTGGCTATGAACATAACAGCACATTATATGGAAGAATAACGTCCTTATACTAACAATAGATGTGTCGTAAAGTAAATATGTGGGATATAATATATTTGTCCTAAGAATGATCCTCAATATTCTGTTTTGCAACATTTGAAGAGGTTTCAAAAAATTATTATACAAACTGCCCCAAACCAACACTCCAAAGCGTAATATTGATTCAGTCAATGTTTTATATAAGGTAATAAGCATTTGTTTGTTAAGCATTTGTCTCAAACTATAAAATTTATGTGCCAGATATTTTTTTTTGCATTATGTCTGTTACATGTAAGTCCCACTTTAAATTTTTGTATATGACAATACCTAGGTGTTTAGTATATGACACTTCATAATTTTTTTCTGTTATATTATTAAATTCGATAAAACTAAATGTCGGTCTGTTTACATCAGTTTTTGTAAATGCAATATAGTTGGTTTTTTTGACATTCAATCACAATTTGTGTTCATCAAGCCATCTCTTCACCAACTCAATACCACTCTGGGTGTTGCTGCTCACCGCATATGATACAATTTTCCCATTTACATCTAAGCCTGTCAATGCTTTTATATATAAGTTGAAAAGAACTGGTCCCAAGATGGTCCCTTGTGGGATTCCGATATTCATCAAACAAGGATCACTCAGACTGTCCCGTATTTTTAACTGTTGTCTTCTGTCCGACAGGTAGCTCTCAAAGACCCCCAACACGCCGCCCCTGACTCCACTCTGGTCAAGAACAGAAAGGAGCTTGTCATGTGGCACCGTGTCAAAAGCGCTTGCCAAATCGAGAAAAACTGCCAAGTAGTTCTTATTGCTATCTAAGTTATGTCTTATTTCTTCTGTTAGACTCAGCATAGCATCATCAGTACCAATTCCCTCTGAGAATCCAAATTGTGTTTCTGAGAGAAGTTTGTTTTCTTCTAAAAAGCTTGTCAGTCTTTCTTTTAAATGTTTTTCGAATATTTTTGTAAAGTTTGTAATAACATTAATTGGTCTATAATTACTTATCAGATTTGGGTTTCCTGCTTTTAAAATTGAAGATGTCATCTTCTTTTCCTATTTACTGCAACTCTGAAGAGCGAACTAGCTGTTTGACCAAACCATTGCCGCAAATGTTTTAGTCACGACGTCCTTCTTCTACCAGGGCCTCTCTTTCCCTCTATTTTTTCCTGAATGATATGGTGTAATACGCTATATGTGTTTGGGTTGCGCATTATATGTCCGAAATAAGAGAGTTTTCTGGTTTTAGCCTCTCGTATAATTTTCTTTTTCTTTCCTCATCTCCTTCATAACGTCATCGTTACGCACTCTTGCCAGCTGATCTTGAGCATACGCCTATATGTGCACATTTCGAATGCCTCGAGTTTCTTAAGGGCGGCTTCCGTCAATGTCCACGCATCCACACCGTACAAAAGGACGGAGAACACATAACATTTCAACAATCTAATGCGAAGTGGTAAACGTAGGTCACGGCTATACAAGACATTCTTCTATTTTATAAATGGTGTTCTAGCTATTTCGATTCGTCATTTTTCTTCAATAGTATGATCCCAGTCATCGCTTATAGTTGTTCCCAAATAACCAATACTCTCCGGTCTCTGCAATGGCTCGTCGTCAACAATAAGGCCCATGTCATTCACTCGATTTTTACTGATTATCATATACTATGTTTTCTTAGTATTAAGTTTTGTCCCATATGCCACACAGTTTTCAACTACTCGATGTTTTCCATAACTGAAAGTCTATCCATTGAGTAAGTCATAAGGACAGTGTCGTCAGCATACCGCAAATTATTCACGGTTAATTCGTTTATTTTTACCCCTTCTTTAACATCTTCATCGAAGGCCTCTCGATATATTTGTTCGGAATATAAATTGAAAAGCAATGGGGACAAGATGCAGCCTTGTCTCACTCCTCTCGTGATCGTAATGTTCGGAGTTAATCTATCGTTGAACTTCAGATTTGCTTTTTGATTCCAGTGAAGATTTGCAATAAATTTGACATCTTTACTGCCTATTCCTGTCTACTGCCGTATATTTATCAATTTGTTGTCTCGAAATCAATGAAACACAAGTACACGTCGCGGTTGGCATCCCTACACCTCTGCACCAAAACCTGAATGCCAAACAGTCCCTCTCTAGTTCCTAAACCTTTTCGAAATTCGAACCGAGTACCGCCAATATGCTCTTCGATTTTCGGGTATATTCTCTGATGTATAACCCGCAGGAATATCTTCAGCATATGGCTCATTAAACTCATTGTGCGATGGTCTTTGTATGCTTTAGCATTTGCCTTTTTAGGGAGTGCAAAACAAGTAGATCATAGCCAGTCAGAAGGAATGATACCTCTATCATAGATAGCGTTAAACAGTCTTGTTAACAATTTAAGAGAGTTTTCTCCAAGTACCTTTAGCAGCTCCGTCGGTATTTCATCGGGACCGGGACCTTTTCTGTTTTTCGCATTCAGTATTGCTCTTTTCACTTCGTCCATTGTTATAGATGGGCCAGCCGGAGGGTCTCCTATTCCGGGATTTTCCCCTCTGTCATCAGCGAATTCTATGTATTCCTCTTATCTTGCCACCTTTTCCTCTATATCCATAATCATTTGACCATCCTTGTCCTCTAACCTGCTGTCTGTATTGGATTGCCGTGAACCTATCGCATCTTTAATTTTCTTGTGTATATGAAATGTGTCATGTTTTTTTTGTCTATTTCTTCCATTTCAGTGCATTCTGCCGAGAACCAAGTAGATTTTTCCTGTCTTATCTTCTTTCTTATGTCCCCATTGAGTTGTTTATATTTAAGTTTTTAATTTTTCTTCGTGTTTTCATCAGGTCCAATGTCTCGCCAGTCATCCATGTCCTTTTCTTTTGTTGTCTCTCCTGTTTACACCTTGCCTCGAGCATACCGTTAACGGTCTCTTTAAAGGTTTCTTCAATTTATATTTCTCTATCGGATGGCATTCTCTCCGCTTCATTCTCCAGCGCAGAAGATATCCCCTGCTGGATACCAGGGTCCTTCAATTTATTTATATCTAATCTTGGACGATGGTTTCGTGCTTTAACTTTCTTTAGCCGCACCCGAACTCTCGCAAGCAGGAGGCTACGGTCAGTAAATACATCGGCACCAGGATACGTTTTTATTGATTTTATTGTATTTCTGTAACTTTGTTTAATAGCGAAATAATCGATCTCGTTACGTATTAGATTATCTGGTTTATCGTTTGGGGACTTGCATATATAGAAACGTCTTTTAGGTAGTTTGAAAAAGGTGTTCATAATTTGCATAATATTCTCTGTGCAGAACTGCAGAAACCTTTTACCCCTTTCGTTTCTAACCCTCAAACCATACTCTCCAACTATCTAGATGTTATAAAAAGCTTAAATTATTTTGCTACAATTCCAGTCTTAAAAATGTAATTTATTATGCGTTTTAATTGTGTGATTAATTAAATATGAAGCTTTTTAATTAATCCAGGCGAACTATTATTCTTCAAGGAATATATTTGTTTTATAGGTTCATTTTTAGTAATTTGTTTTCAGAACATTGATTTATTTATTGAACTTCATGGAAAACTATTAACAGAGTCGGGAACACTGTTTTACATATCAAGGGCAACATTTGCAAAATAGTTGTTGCAAAAATCAGCCATACTATCCTATTTTATATACCACTTTTAAAGTTGCAGTTTTCTATTTAATTTAACAAAATCTAAATGGCCAGTTAATTTTACCTTCTAGCTTTATTCTGTTATACATATTTGAAAACTCGTGATCAAGAAACGTATGATCAATGTTTCTATGAATGTGTGTAGGTATATGCAAGTATCTTTTTTGCACAAGTTTATTAGAAGTCACATTTATCCAATTTGCACTCAATCGTTTGTGCGAATATTATAAATAAGTTTTTGAAAAGAAAATCGACGGGCAACTATTTTACAACTTCAAAATTATTGAAAAATGGTAAATCGGATACTAATATTTGGTTAATTATTACTGCAATCTAAAACTATATACCTATACATTATGGGATATCCTAAATAGCTTGTGCCACTATTACTATCTCCAGAAGACCATTCATAATAAAATAAGTTTGCATTGTTGCTAAATTGGTTTTCTAATTCTCTCCATAACTCGAAAATGATTAACATGATCGAAAATGGTTAGTTAAATCGACGTTTAAGATCTGATATATTACTACCTACTCACTTTTTAAAATTTAAAGAAATTAAATTTCCTATTCAATCATATAACGCAAGTGCCAGGGGAAGGCGTTCAGAATCAACCCAGACAAGGTCAAATCAGTACTCTTTGCGAAGAGGCGTAGGCTGGGAGAAACTCTACGGTCACGAACTTGTTCAGACGGTCTTTGAGCTGCAAAGGGTCAACTAAGTATCTCGGGATCTTACTACAGCTAGAAGGAGCAGGTGCATTAAGAAGATGCAAGGGCTTTTGAGATTTTGACTGGTTTGCCGCTTCTTCACCTATTTCTGGAATACGAGGTCTTGAGGTCTGCATACAGACTGAAATGTCTCGGTCAGCTAAGGAGCAATAGCCCGAGGTAACCGACATGTCAAATTCTGGAGGGGACAATTACCCATTTTCAGATCAAGCAGACCTTTCAGATTTTACATACCTGATAGGGATGAGTTGTAACAGTCCGATTTGGCCATTGTAAAATACTTTCAAATTTCATTTTATATGCTGCATTTAGCAAAAAAGAAAGCCTGTATTTTGCGGTAAGAATTATTGAAAAGAGGTCAATACTCTTCCGTGAATTAATTGTAAATGTATTGATTGGATTTGATGTCAATAAGCTTAAGGTTGCCGCATTTATTAATGTTAATTAACTTTATCCTAAATATAGGTTAACGATATATTTGTATTAGCTTTTATAACACTGTCGTGGCCTTGAGTAGCTATTTTGATCATCCCTTTCTCTTATGTAGTCCTCAGGCACTTTGTGACTATTTATTTTAGTTGATAAGCGAACCACATATCGCTTAGGTTTGATCAAATCACTAAAATAGGATATTATGTTATTAGTATAACTTTGCTTAATTTATATTACATTACCGTAGAACGGCCGGCAAACTGTTATATATTTTTAAGAATTGTGTTAATAAAACCTGCTTTTGAGCTTCATTAGATCCGTCACATTCACATTTTATTTTCGGTTTAAATATTTCATAGCTTTTGACAACATTTGAGAAAACATTTTGGGACCTCTGGCTGGTATCAGATATTTATATTTATTTTTCCGCGCGGCCTGCTGCAACACTAGCAATATTCTGTTGGTACTGTTGGTGGCACTGGGTAGTAGGAATGGGCTATTTGCCATAATTGCTGCTGCCGATTTAGAATTTTAAAAGTTTATCATTTTGTTGGGGAATCTTCTCTAGTATTTCTTGAACAATTTAATTTCAGCTCATTAATTGAGGCCGAGAACTAATTCGTTTATTATCTTAGAATTATTCCTCGTATCGAATCGTTAGATTCGTTAGGCATTTTCTCGGCCATACAATTTTTTCCTTTAATCTCGTGGAAGTGGGAAGGCAAATTGACTGAAACCGATGATTTGGCTCTTCTAGAAATACCCTTCGAGGTGAAAAGGTTTGCTTTAGTGCAGTCATAGTGACTCTGCATTTAGTATTGTATTTTATACTACCCTTCTTGGGTATATTGTGTTGAGTCTAGTTTGTGTTTTGACACGACCGATTTATCGGGATTTAAATACTGCACTAGAGCCTTCCGAGTTAATCTTACAAAACCAAGACCGTCGACTCTCTAGCCACCCTCCGTCAAAAGCGAGGGTCCTATCTGCGAGCCAATTCTATCTCCCGGCTACACGACAGCCGATTCTATCACCGGGCTATTCAGTTCTCGGCTAGTTTCACCCCCGGGGTTATCGAGGGCCATAGCAGTACCTACAGGTATCCGGCGCCTCCACCAGAGCTTGACGACCGGATCTAGTGGGGTATCGTACAGAAGCTTAGTTATCTACTTTTTGTTGTTTAATTATTATGAATTTTTCACTATATATTTTGCCTTAAAAGAGCTTTCAATAATTTTATTCTTCATTTATTTATTCATTTATCGGGTCAATTGATTTAATTATTGTGGCCATTTATCACTACCCACTATTATTGCTACATTTATAATTGGTGGAGCTACTAGCGCACACATACATATATGTAATAAGCTCAAAGTGATCACTTCGGATTGTAGTGTTTAGAGCATTTAGTTGTAAGGCATACAGTACCGAGTAACAACAGAATTGGTCTCCGCACAATCTTCACATTGTACCCTAGTTATATTAATTTCTTAATAGTCTTTTAACATTTTAAGGAAAATTCTCACTGTGACATTGGTGCTGTGTTTAAAATAAAAACTTAGCAAATAGATTGTTCTTTAAATTATAGATTGTGTTTTCTTTTTAAGTTAAGATTGAGTTCTTTTGTTTGATAAGCGTGGCTAGCAACCCCGTGCAACATCACCGGAGCTTTCCAGTTTAGTTGGGAAGAACTGGTGGCGCTCTACGACTCCACTACCAGAGCCGGGCTTTGCAAACACGACTCTCCGGTGCTAGGTTTGTTTTGAAATAAAATCTTTGCTTGCTAATAGGTTTCCGTAATGTATTTCTGTATTATTCAGTTTTTTATAGGAATGTTTGGTACCAAAATAGGACTTCTAAGTCTCGCTCCACTCCAGTTTCCAGTTGAGGAAAGAAAAATACGAAACGACATGTTTTGTCATTATTTCTGCCCAAACTAACCCAAACTACCCAAAAAACACAAAAATACGAGTAGTTTTCAAAATTTTCAACAAAATGGAATACAACGGGTTTTAATGAAAGTCATTCTGATAAAAACGTCAGTCACTTTCATATTATAAGAGATTTGGTTTCAAAATATGTATCAAAAAACCGTTGGTAACAAAAAAAAAACAACAACCTAGAGATTTGGATGGAGATCTGCAGATTGCGGTTATTGGCTAAGTTCTTGTAAATGCATAGGTGTTAACGCATCATTTAGTAGCAGTATTGAAAATACATAAATTTCATTCTTACAAAATGAAAATTTTGCAAGAACTTGGTGACGATGATCCTGACAGTTTTGTAAAATCATGACAGGGTGAATTACGTCAACACCTCAATTTATAAAAATATCATTTGCTTCAGTGATAGGTCTTCTTTTTCCTAAATGATAATGCGAATAAACAGAACTGTCGCTACTCGAATGAAGTTAGAGATCACCTCTTTTTAAGAAGGGGCATACTCAATATCCCCAAAAAGTCAATGTTTAGGCATAAATACGGAGAGACAATATCATAGATCCTTTTTTATTTACCGAAATTTAACCGGACAAGTGTATGATGGAACGCTCAACCATACTATAGAGCCCTCGATTGTTTGTGATTTGAAAACCTAAGAGACTTATAATCTAAATGCGAACAAAGATCGTCTACAGTTCCCACAAGACAGTGCAACCCCACAATGCCGCTGTGGCGCGGCAGTGGTTGGACAAAAATTATCCAAACCAGCGTGTCAATTCAGAAGAGGAATAATTGGGTGGCCACCAAGCAGTGTTGCCAACTGCTTTAGATAAAATTATGCGGCTCTGGAAGAAAAATAATGCGATTTTGATTTGAATAATGCGGAATTTTTTGACACATTGTTGTGTTTAGTAGTTCGTCATATAACTTATTTTCTTTATCTTGTTTTTAGAGCACAACAGGAAAAAGCCGTTTAATGATTTCTGATTAATTAAAAAAAAGGATAGTAAATAAAAAAATAATAATATTACTTATTTCTAAACTAAAGGTTTGTTTCTTTTAAAACATTTTATTCTTTATACAATTTAACAAAAACATACACTATATTTAAAAACTTAAAAAATAATTTAATAAGTGTTTACTATTTGTACAGGAAACGGACTAGTGGGTACTAATACTATTCCTTTTCTTGCCATATTTTGTAATTCAGCATTTCCTTTGTAGGTTGAAACTTAATACAACCTCCACTTTCCTTAACACCTTCCTTAGTCGCAATAATAGCTCTAGTAGTGGACCTGTTTAATAAATTTCTTTTGTCCGTTTTTATGTTAAAAAGATCACTAAAAATGCGCTCTACATTTGCATTGGAATTAGGCAAAACAAGGAGTAGTGCTAGCACTGTTTTTAAGTTTGGAAACATTGACATACTAGCATCATTTTTCAAACTAAATATTTCCGACCAGTATTGCTCAGAATCGTTTATGTCAAGATTAAGTTCTTGAAAATTCAGTAAAGCATGTCTACGCCACTCATTGTCCAGCTGTTGAATGTTAACGTATTCTTTTAAAACTGGAAATCTATCGATAATACGTGCCAAAGATTTGATTTTAAGTTTTTGAGCAATTTTGGGATTCAATACTTCAACAATTTCAAAAACAGGATCTTCAAATTTAAACCTGTCCTTAATATTCGAGACCAATACTATATAAAATGACAATATTGCCTTATAAAAAAAATTAATTTCTTTTTGCTCAATGCTGCCTGACTTTTTCAATTCTGAAATAGTGTCTGTTGTAGACATGCCCAAATAAATTTCTTCAATAGGTGAGAAATCTGAAGGGTTCTCATGATTAAATTTAAAGGTATCTGGTGCATTTCGTACCTTTGAAATGATCATAAAATTTGAACACAAAGTTTTAAGTAGTGTTTCTGTTTCAGGCTTTAATCTGTAAAGAAGGGGTTCTTCGGATTGAAAAAGTATATTAAAATCTGTCATGAGGCCTATTGAATAAGACATAAATTCAAGATAAATTTTAGTAAAAGGATTTGTCATTGTTTCCAGCATAGTTTGGGTATTAATAGAAGGATCTTCAAAAACAACTTCTGTGAAGTAAGCCTTTAATGGCTCATATTGTTCAAGTACTCTATCAACTACTTGTTTAACAGAGAGCCATCTTGTCATGGCTGGCGATAAAATTTTGTGAATTTCCACTTGGAAAAATTTTTGGAATTCTACAAACTTTTGCCTTCGTAAGGCGCTTCTATTAAAATGGCTACCGATATTTCGCAGTAAATCTTCCACATGTCTAGGAAGCTTAAGACATGCTTTCGAGGCAGCTAGATGTGCCATATGGCAAGAACACCTTATGCACGCAATGAAGGGCAACTCTTCTTTTAAATGTGAAAATACAGAATTATGTTGGCCAACCATGACATTTGTAGTATCTGACGAGAACCCTACTAAATTGGTTAATGGAATATGTTTCGACTCCACTGATTGTTTCAATGAACCAAAAAGGTCTGCAGCAGATGAACCTTGTGGCTCTATTAAATCGAAAAACCGGGTTTTTACTTTATTATTGTCAAAAAAGATTACCGTAAGTGCACATTGCTTTTTAATAGAAATATCCGTTGTTTCATCCATTATTATGGAGAAAAATGATCCTGGCTTGAACACAAGCTAGAAATAAAAGTATCTCCCAAGCTTTTGCATATTGCTGTAGCTTTTGTTCTTTTTACTTGAATTTCCTGCGCAATCTTAGAGTCTGGAAATATATTTTTTAGCAACGGAGTTAATGTGTCCAATATTAAAAATGGTAGGTTATTGCTTGCCAACAAAGAACACAATTTCATTTCCGCATTTTTAACAGCCACGCCATGTGTAATTTTATCTTTATAAAGTTCATCGATTTTCGTATTTTTACTTATCTGTTGGTAATTCAGTTTATGTTTTTCAGATTTTGAGTGGTTTACAAGAACACTTTTATGAGCTAGTATGTCCATATTGCATACCTTGCAAAACGCGAACTCACTTCCATCTTTTTTTTATGTTTTCGTGGATTTTTCCAGCCATCCTTGGAAAATTGACATCTCACACCAGGAGGCAACAAATCTTTTTCTTTCCTTTTTGACCACTTGAACCTTCCGTTTCTTGGTCAGAGTGGGCAAATCTTCAGTCTGGAAGTTATACCCACAATTTAGTAAATAGTTTTAAACTTTAAATCAATATAGCAATATTATACGTTTGCATACAAACAAATACTTACAGCAGGTTCAATTTCAGCCATACTGTCCTTCAATTTATCCTCATCGCTGTCAAAATTAGGCACAGGAGAATAGCCCATTGTTTTCTCCTCATTTTGCAAACTATATTCTGGTTGAGGTTCGTCAAATGGTATAGAAGCTTCCCTGTGTTTTTGTTTTGCCTATAATATTACATATTATAAACAAATTGGCTCATTGCTGTTAAGCTTGTATAAGAGTTGTAAACAAAAAACATTAATTTTTATTATTCTACATATATTTATTTTTTTCGCACATACCTGAGCTAACCACTTATCCATTTTAAAAACAAAAGTTCAACAGAAAATAGCTCGAACTCACAATCAACTCGGAGAAATCCTCAATAATTCTCATATACTAAAAAAACGTACGCTGCGTAACACGTAAAAATAATAATTCTAGAAGATCAGTTCAAAATATTCGGGTAAATCCCGAAACAGGTGTGAGATTCGTTATTCGTATTGCAGTAAAGTTTTCTTCTTTAAAAGTTTGAGTTTGAAATTAAATGCGGCAATTATTTTGTTTACTAGTAGATGGCGACAGTGATAATTTAGTAGTAATGTAGTGTTCCGAGTCCAGATTCAAACCGTAACAATGGTTTTATAAAATTTAACTGAAAAATTCTCAGGAAATATTTTCTATACATGTATGTCTGGTACAAGGAATAAGTGCGGAAATAATGCGATTTAATTTAAATGCAAAAATTATGCGAATACCTCTAAATTATGCGGAATTCGCCAATCGGCAACACTGCCACCAAGGTCACCTTACTTCTATGGACTTTTTTTATGGGGTTATATTAAATGACTAGTTTACAAAACGCAGTCGTCTTCTCTAGAAGAATTGCGTGAGAGGAAAATAATTGATGATTGTCGAAGTATTCCAGGAGACATTTTTCAGAAAGTTTGGAAGATATTTGAAAACAGATTCTGTTAAGAACAAAATGCAAATCGTTTTGAACACTTAATAACATAGTTAAAACAGAGCACAAAAAACAGGTATTTGCGTTAGTGCAAAAAATAGATAGTGTTTAAATTTAGGCTTGGGATTCTATTTTACATTTACGTAAATCTTCTAATTTTTCCTATCAAATTTTGCTAAAGCCAGTTTTAAAATATTATCTTACAATTTGGCCAAAATTTTTTACTTAAATCTCAGTAATTTTTGTATCGTTGAAGAGTATTTTTGACAAGCTTTCCAGAGCTGTTGCAAGTACGGTAGTGCCATTTAAGATTTTGAAGTGGAGAGGAGTGCTTCATTTTCTATTTGGCTAACTTCTGAACTGGATGTATATTTATCTGAGTAATATCAGATTGTATTTACAGATTGGGTTGGTCTTTTAGCATTTTGATAGCACATTTTTCGTTTTAAAGAAAATATTATTCCCCCCTTCACCTCCGTTGGAACGCTCCATTTACTTAAAATATAACAATTTACACGAGTTATAGTATGAGAATCTTAAGAAATAAATTTTAAATGCAGCTGCATATTGGAGTTACTGTCTTTATCCCGCATCGACATCTAATAAACACCAATGCCTCTTTATGAATCGATCACCTCATCTGCTTAAACATGCATTCTAAATTCACTCGTTAGAGGATTAAGGTTTGAAATGATACATACTGGTGTAACATCTACAATAATTACTACGAGTATGTATGAATTATCACTAAAAGATGTAAGAAATCTTCATAAAAATTTTCGAAATAATGCAATTTAAAATATGCAATGGGATTATTAAAATATTGGTAAGGCATATATGTTCTGTTACGCATAATGATTTTTTACTTTTACTTGTGCTCTGAATTGTTTCAACTTAAATAATTAGCAGAATCTTAGATTTCACTCGGTCTCTTATTACTTAACCAATAAGATTTAGTGGATGCGTTAACACAATGTACTTTACAAAGCATCTCGACTGTACTTACTTTGCTAACATTAGATGAAAGAAAATATGAAACTACTTAATAGTAATTAGTATTTCATTATCGTAATGTTGTTATTGCCATTTTATCCGTCCAGTAGGTGATGACAACATTATAGCCTGATCTAGCTAATAGTTCGTTATCAAAAACTTATAAATATAAAATGATAAGATAATGTTGAATTAAAAACTTCCAGATGAATTTATTAGAGTAAATAAATAAAAGATTGGTAAGATACGGGATATAAACAGAAAAGAACTCAAAAGAATGTCCGCAAAATCACAAAGCATTACTGTACAATTTACAAAAATAAATGTATGTTAAATTAAGCTAAAATTAGTCTATGGTATATTGAATACAGCATAGCATAGAGGTATTTTTTTCGATGCGAACCTTCAAGATGCCCTTTATTGTCTTAGCGATATACAGAGAATATCAGATTGTTATATAAGCTAACACAGTTGCCATTCTATATAGTGGAGGAATTTCTGAGCATTTTGTACTTCTCTTTTTTATGTTCGGCACGCACACAAAAGCAGGAAAATCCTATACCACTCAACGAGCGATGCGTGTGCGGAGAAGATGGTGGACGTTGGACTTGAAGCGCTGTAGGTTGTATTTTTCGGGAAAGTCGTTACTTGGAAGTTCTCCAGACAAAGGAGTTCCACAACAGTGAAGTCCTAGGTGTTTGCAACTGAAACGTATGTTGATGAGGGTGTTTCTGTTTGGCAGAACTCTGGGTGGAATCATAAGTGCCAGCTCGTCCGAACGCTTTCCGTAGTAGTATCGATAGTAAAGGGGGTCATCCACAAGACGGACTGCTCTCCTCTGTATAGAGTCTAATATCTTGAGCAAGTGTTTGAGTGCTTAGCTCCACAGATGAGGATAGTATTCCAGTATATCTGGGCCTTATAGAGCAGTACGAACTTATGAGATGTATAGAACTTTTTTGCTCTATAGAGTCCTAGCTTTTGTGGTGCTGCCTTGGCGATTTTGGTGACGTGATTGGCCAAGACATGTTGCTTCCTACGTTGATGCCCAACAAGCTTATGGATGAGGCCAGAGTGAGTGTTTGTACTGTCGTTGATAGGTCAGGTCCTGCGGTATTGGCTTTCTTTGAGAAGGCAACTACTCGAGTCTTTCCTGGTTTAAACTGAATATTGATTCCTGAACCCATTCCAGGATGGCGTTTCTATCCTCATTCATTCTCGCTCGCGTTGGGAACGAGCAAAGATCATAGGAGACCGCAACAAGAATGAGGATATAAGAGTGCTGTCATCTGCAAAGTTGTAAATAGAAATGTCTGTCCTGTCTAGGGGATCGATCATATAAAGCAGGAACAGGGTGGGAGATAATATACATCCTTGAGATACTCCGGCGTTGATGTTAAATTCCTCCGAGAGATGTCCACTCGGATGCTTCGATCCCTTAAGAAATTGGAAACCATAGAAGTAGTGCTGTTGGTAGTCCGCATGCTGTCAGTGTGCTTGACAATGTCACACCCTATCACATGCGTGGATATACAGAGAGCCACTGCTCGAGATTCTGCGTAGCTCCACAAATAGGTTATTGAATTCAGGAGATCTCCCGTTGATCTGTGCTTGCGGAAACCATACTAGCGATGGGTTACGATGCCTGCCGATTCGAGATATTTTAAGGGCTATCCGTTGATCAGTTTATTCATGACTTTGGACAGGATGGCAACTAAGGCAATTTCACGGTAGTAATTTAGAGTAGTTTTTTTACCTTTCTTCGAGATTGGTTGCACCTGAACGCATTTCTAGCTAGAAGGAATGCGAGCAGTTCTGTATGCTAAGGAGAAAAGCCTGCAGAGTGAAGCTGATAGTTCAGTAGCACATTTCTTAAGCACTACTGCGAAAACGTCATCCACTCCTATGGTCTTATTAAGCTTTTGAGTATTCGTTTCACATTGCATTAGGGAGATACCAGAACAGTTGGGGGAGTCTTCTCATTAAGGATCTAAGGTAGTATTTGATGCAAACAATGCGGCAAGAATATTCGCTGTTTCTTTGGCCGTTTCCGCTATTGAGCCATCATCTTTGGTGAGGTTAACGTCTTTGAGAAACCCTGATTGACAGCTTTCGCAGCTGACCAAAAGGATCTTGATCCGTTGGGACAGTTAAGAGGCTTGTACTTGATCTGCTCGTTATCTCGCCAATGCAATGGTCCGCTTACACTGGTTTCTACCATTTGCGGTAGGCGGCATTTTTAGCATTGACCGCTTTTGAGTAGATTTCTCAATCCATGGTTTATTGTTTGAGCTACGTTTCATAGAAGAGGGGATGAAAGCTTCCATATTAGATAGGATAGCTTGAGTTATCTCATCAGCAGATTCAAAGCTCTTTTGATTCCTAAAGCAGGCATCTTTCTAGAAAAAGAAAGGTAAAATATGCTCAAAGATAACGTCACTTTGCAGATTTGTAGTTGCAAACCTTTTGGGGTACCTCCGGCTCTTGTGTCCTTCGGTTTGTATGTTTCTTCTCACTGACAACATGAATCGTCTGATATAAAAACACCTCCAGAATTATGTCGAAATCGGGAGGAAAGGTCATATCCGGGTACATTGAAGTGAAAATAATATTTTGACCTCGTACAATTTGCACAATTGTATAAAGTTTTGTATAGTTAGGTTTTTGTTTTTATTGTATAGTTCTATTTGTGTTTTTATATGTTTTGTATATTTTGTACTCTAGCTTTGTCTACAAATTGGAAAATTTTTTGACAATAAAGCATCTATTCTAAAGAACATGTCTAGTGCTTAATTTCACGTTTGTTTCTGCCGGTAGATTCTTAACCGGTCGGGATGCAATCGGTCCCGACTTGGTTCCGACATCGTGCCGAGTTGAAATGTCATTTCTACTCGGTAGCTATAAAGGTCCCCACTGGAAACTAGGGATGCCGTGCACTCAAATGTATCGATATTAGGTATCGCTACGGATCGAAACGTAAAGTATCGATACAGCAGAATATCGCATGTTAAAACATCAATACTCGAAATATCGATACCTTAACGATCCGTGATTTTCTGATTTTCAGGATGCCAGGTCATAGAGAGTTAGAGAAAGCAAATTACTTTCTCGATGTGCCATGTTAGCGGTACCATTGTCTTTATATGGCGGTACTGTTATTCAAAAACAAAATATAGTGATAAATTAAATTAAATACTTTGCATCATTATCAGACGATATTGTTATTATTACTAAAAATTAGAAATAAAAAACTGCATATTTTTCTTTTGTCTTATCTTAAATTACTATAGAAATCGTAGTACAAAAACAGTATGGAGCAAAAATAGAGAATTTTTCCAAATTAAATACATTAGCTTACTATTGAACACTCACCGAAAATATATTCACTATTCATGATAATATTGTAACTCTTAAAATCTAACTAAAGCTAATCAGCTGAACTGCCTCTTTCTTTATTTTCTTTAGTTTGCTGATTGGTATGAAATTCTCCGTGCACTGACATTACTAGAACCTAAAAGTGGATATCGGGATCGGGGATTCGCCGAGCTGATACAGATCCCTAACATATTCGCAGTCATAAATCCATATATATTTTTTAAATATATATTCTTTTATCTATGATACCGATCTTTGTCGCAGCACTTTAGAGCAAACGACGAATAAAGGTTGCGTGAAATGACTATCTGCTAGTAGGTAGTAGATAAAAAATCTTCCCGGATCGTAAAATATCGATGCAACACAAATGTATCGATACTTGCAATGTATCGTAATCCAAAGTATCGATCCTAAATATCGGACGTAAAAGTATCGATACTCTGGAATATGGTATCGTATTGCGCATCCCTAGTGGAAACAATAAATTGTTTTGATTGGTTTATTTGAAACATGTGATATCTTTTATGTAGAATTTGGATTTGAATTTGAAAAGACAAATAGAAACAGTAAACAGTTGAGATATTGATATTGTTATTATGTTATAATTGTTTATCTATGATTATACTAGTGTAGTCGTAATTGGAGTAATCGCACACGACACATGAATCGGGACGAAAATTTGTAAATTGTAAGTAATAATCATGAAATGGAATAAAAATTGAATGAAATTAATTTTATTAGCAACATTCTGCTAACACAAAATACATAAAGTAGGACTCACCCTACGTAAAACTACACTTATTCACGAAAAACAACAATCAAAAATTATCCCTAATAAAATTAATCGTCTAACTTCCCTAATTCTATACGTAGATCTAGGCAATTTATTATACTCAATTAGTACCTTATAAAATAATGAATTGAAGTGCAGCTCTTTTTCACAATTGGAAAATGAGGAGATATTATTGTTTTATAGATAATTCTCCCAGACTATATAATTATTATGCTCTTTAAAGTTTAGTTTACAGTAAATTATAATACCGAGATATTTGCAATGTCTTACATATCCTACTTCGTGTTGGCAGTTTTAATTTAACACAATTCTCATTAATGTTTACACCATATAGGTAGGTATCATAACATTAGTTTTTATTACATTGTCAAAAAGCATATTTTCCACTAACCATTCTTCTCCGTTTGCTAGCTCTACAGTAATTTTTCTGCTTTTCTGCATTTTCCCTTGTATGGATATTTGTGTTTTGTCAAACATAATAAAATAAAATAATAAAATTATTATAGCAAATAAATTAAGTAAACAAATATACCTACCCTATACCATTGTATTTTTATAAACAATGCCTAAACCTACTAAGCCCAAAATCTATGATTTTGAATACCCAAACCTTGAAATGCATGCAGCCAACACGACAGTAGCAAATTTTACTCGGGAGCGGTTCGACTAGATGCCGAGTTCATACCGACCGAGATATACCGATCGGAAAGTAATCGATACGGTTCGTCCCGATAGGTTAAGAATCTGCCTGCTGGTAGAGCAAAAATATGAGGCTTATTTGATAGATGCTAATATTTGTGTTGATCCATCTTTGTTGCAGAAGTCCAATGGCAGCTTATTTTCTATCTCCGAGACGTTCAGGCCTGAAGCCAGCCCCCCCCCCCCCCAAGCTAGCCACCACCCGTAGATCCGAATGGGAAACTATTTTACCCCCGGAGTATTTTGATCTGGGAGGCGCAGGCGCTACCATGCAATATTTCTTCTTTTCCACGCTGGGAACCGGATCACAAAAGCATGGGGACGAAACATTAACCGTAGCGGACAAGGCGGGTGGACCACATCTACCACGAAAACGCAACTAGATGACTAAATGTCTCGTTATACCGAAATATAAACCTAGGAACATTTGTGCTTATTATACGTAATATCTCAGAGTTTTTACACAAAATAGTTAATAACCTTACAAAAGCAAGACATGGTTTATTAAAGTGTTTTCGACCCGTGGTAAGGGCCTCTGTAGGATTTTATATTCATTTCCTTTGCTGAAAATTCATTATGAATTATTTGCATTGAATAACGGTCTATTAAAATTTCCTTGTAGATGAAATGTGAAATATATTTACATACCTACTCTTCTGACGCGTATTTGCTTAAAACGATTCCGTTCGTTATTAGCATTCGACCAATGGATCGTTACCTCCTTAAACCATAAGCTTGGAAAACAGGTAATATTTTGCGATTTCCGCCCATAATAATTAGCGTTTAGATGCATAAATAATTACACGCTTTAAGGTAATGAGGTGGAATTATTCATGCATTAATTCATGACTCGCTCAAGATTTCTGACATTACCTAAGACATAATCACCTAAATATCTTTCATATATATATTTCCGCAAAACCGTTGGATAATAAGTTTAATATTAACACCATTGTGTACAAGAAGTAATTTATATATTTTTTCTTCAAAAAGGTTCTTGAGACGTGACACTGACAATGTTATATTCCTATGATAAACATAATATTGTTCATGGATATTTGTTTGGTATTCCATGTAAATTCATAATAGAAGTATTATAACGTTAAAAAAGATACAATTTTATATAAAATTAATATTCTTGTCAGATCAGATCAAACAGAAAAATTGGAATCAAAAGTCTCCCTAATTTCATATATCAAATATTTCAATTATATGGGTGTGGATCGTTGTCTTCTTCTTCTTATCACGCGCTCTCCTTTCGAAGGTTAACATTCCAAATGACAATTGTAGTCTTTAAGCAGCTGCGCGAAAAATTTCCGTAGACGAGCTGTCAAGCCATCCTCTCCAATCCATTAGCCATGAATTCTGGCGCCTTCCCAGTGATCTCTTTCCTCGCACTTTGTCCTCTATTATGAGTCGGATCAACTCGTATTTCATCTTTCAGCACATGGCCCATATACTATATTTCCTTTGCTTTAATGGTGTTCAATAATTATTTTCGTTTGAACATGCGTTGGAGTAGATATGTTCTATATTGTTGTGGAGGATTCATGTCTACCTTACAATTGATTGCCTTTAACTCCACTACTGCTTTTAATTTCTCTCAGAGCCGAAGAGGCTCTATGAGAAATTAAAAACTGTAGTGGAGTTAAAGGCAATCAATTGTAAGGTAAATATGCGTTGGAGTATTACGTCGTTAGTAATCATCTCTACCTTTTAAATTAGAAGAATCCGTCTGTATATACAATTCGAAGGCTTCCATTATTTTTTCTGTATGTAGAATTAGCGTCCAATTTTCACATCCATAAAGCAGGACGGGGAAGATAATAACCAATCATCCGGATTATAAGTTCTGGAATGAGGTCTGATCGTGGAAAAAATGGTTTCATACCCATGAAAGTTTTCTTCGTTTGTTCAATTCTTGAGGGTATTTCCCTTTTCGGGTTATATTGGCTCTTGATCTTAGCTCCTAGATATTTTATTGATGTAACTTGTTCAATTATTGTTTGTCCTTTAACATTTAGGTGTGCATTTATCGGTGTCTTTGAAAAAATCATTACTTTGGTTTTGGAGACGTTAAGATATAAATCGTACATTTCGCTATAGTGAACTACACGATCCTGTATGTTTTGTAGGTCTTGTTCATCATTTGCTATTATAATGGTATCGTGAGCGCATCTAATAATTATTGTAGTTCCGTTGATCTTAATTCCACCTTAAACTCCACCGAATGTCGCTTAAATATAACCCCGGAGTATAGACTAAACAGTAGTAGGGATAAGACACTCCCTGTCGCACTCCCTTTTTGGTCAATATATCTTCTGATGTTGTTTGTTCTACCTTGACCCACGTGATTTAATAATAAAAAGTTCAGAGACTGTGCGCAGATCCTGCTCGTCGATCTGGGTGTTTAACACAATTAAATTCTTTTCCGATAATGGATGAAACTTGCATACCCATTTACATTTATTTGCATACCCATTTACATTTATTTCTCCACACTTTTGTGACAGTTCATTTGGAGACAAGGATGCTTCACGTTTATCCAGTCTAATTGCAAATCCAAACTGAGTGTGAGTCTAATCTTAATAAAACTGCTGCCTTTCACTATCGCCTGATTTTGATGAAATTGCTGCCATTCACTTGTTTTGATCTGATTCGAGTATTTCATTTACTCGTTGCCACTTATATCTGGAAGGAAGCCCCCTGTCCGCGTGCCTCATATTGAATAAGCAAAAATTAAATCGTTCTACGCATTATTGTTGCAAAATTATGCAATTTTAATAATATGACACAATAAACATATCGGATATATCGAAGTACAATGGCAAGGGAACTATCAACGTAAAGCCAAATGACTTTGGAAAGATGACAAGAATATTTTTATAACGTTTATTTACTGGTTTTTTAGGTTCGAGGCGAAGTAATTGCTGCGTTTTTGAGGTGCTATATATTTACAACTATATATTTATAACTATAGTTTTACTATTATATATAGTTTAGAATTCAATGATTTTTTGAGTTGTTGCTTATTACCTTGCTTCTTTATGATCATGCTTAGGGGCCCATCATCGTCTGCAGTTATATGACTTATAGAATCGAGAGTACTGCCATTATTGACTACATTTTCACACTCGCTTACTGTGGCTCGTGCAAAGTCTACATCATTAAATAGATCAGGATTGAATTGTTCAAAACCATCCTTTGCGACACTATTGACTACAGTTCCAATAGTTGCGGCTCTTCAATAAGCTTGTCCAAACAGTTTTCCAACATCATTATCTGAAATTGGCTTCCCAGGATTATTTACAAGAAAATTGTCACTCGCCTGGCTGTAAAAAGAAGCAAAGAATCTCTAGTCCAAGGCCTGCAGGGGACTTTTGCAGATCTAAAAAATATTTTGTATATTTTGCGCACTTGCAATACAGAAATGTGTGCATTTCCACTTTGCCTAGGTATATTTCTCCAATTTGGTTCCCCTTCTGGAGGCAGCATGTATCAAGCTATCAATATGTTATCTCTAATATAATTATGCAAATGCAGTTATGTTATCCACGTTCCCTGGAAGTGAATTTACAAAATTTTTGAGCTAAATTTCCAAACGCATTTTCAGAAACTCGCCTAGCCCGCGATAATCGATTATTAAAACATTCTTTCGCGGGATCTCCATTAACTATAGATCTAGGATAAGGTCTAAGCAAATAAGCTTTGAGAGGATAAGCCTTATCTCCGACAATTACATAGGGTGCGGAATTCTCAGTTCTAGGAAAATTTTTATCTTTCGGAACATTCATTCTATTTCGTTGTAACGCTTTTCCAAAATTTGAGTTAGCAAAGATTCTTACATCACTGTTCTTTCCATAGGATCCAACATACACTGCAATAAACTTATAATCGGCGTCTGCTAAAGCAATAAAGTTATCGAAAAAGTGCGTTTATAGATAAAGTATTGTGAGCCGTTATTTGGGGGTGTATACATTTTCACATACTTGCCGTCTAGTGCTCCTAAATAATTTGGAACGTTCCACATTCTCCAGAACTCGTCAGCAATTCTCTCCCAATCTTTTTCTTGTGGGGCTGGAAATATTTCTATAAATAAGTTATTAATTATAGCTTGGCATACTTCTTCGACTGGGGGGTAAATGGGTAGGACGAGAATATATGAGGCCGTTCCAGTTGGCCTCACCTAGCCTCTCCTACTCAATTCCGACTCTCACCGGCTAGTGGTACCCCCTGTTAACCTGAGCTGCCCGGCCAGAGACCCGGTAGCCAACCCGGATGAAAAGTTGAGTCAGGAACAGAGGAGAGTGGGAGAAATGGCCCTCCGAAAAGGGGGTTAGGCTTTGGGCTAACAACCCAATCATAGGCAAACGAAAAGGAACAATGATTCTAAACTTTTCTCGTGGAATGTACGTACGCTGTACCAGGCAGGGTCCCTTAAAAAACTTGTGGACATACTAGAAGAATACAAAGCTGATATCACTGCAATCCAGGAAGTTAGGTGGACTGGGCATGGCATTCAACATAAGAGAGATTGTGACATCTAGTATAGCTGTCATGAGAAGGAGCATGTTTTTGGTACTGCATTCATTGTAGGCAAGAAATTTAAACAACATATCATTGGCTTTAACCCAATATCACCCATGCTGTCCATTCTGAGAGTTAAAGGATTTTTTTTAAATATTAGCCTCATTAATATCCACGCACCGACAAAAGAGGCGCACGACAACAACAAAGATGAATTTTATGACATGCTCCAAAACGAATATGAAAAGTGCCCATCACATGACATCAAAGTAGTGATGGGTGATACTAATGCTAAAATTTTGAAGGAACTCGCATACAAGGACCACGTAGGTAAGCATAGTCTACATAACCTGACCAAGCAAAACGGCAGCAGACTCAATAATTTTGCAGCATCAAAAAACATGCTTGTTGGAAGCACTATGTTTGAACATAAAAATATCCACAAACCTACATGGAAATCCCCGGATGGACGAACCAAATAGATCAACTCCTTATTGACACAAGACATATGTCTAACCTAATGGACGTCAGAAGTTAGAGAGGCGCTAATATTGACTCAGACCATTATCTACTGGGCTCCAAATTCAGAGCGAGAATAGCCAACGCCAAAAAGGAGAAGGGAGTCAAACAGAGAAGATACAACGTGGACAAACTTGACGATGAAGCAATGTCCCAAACTTTTAGTAGTTCAGTAAATATGATATTACAGCCCCCTCAACAGCTTGTGGAGCAAGAAGAGACAGTAGACGAGATATGGAATAAATGTAAGACCGCTTTAATACATTCGGCTGAGTCGGTGCTAGGGACAGCAAGAGGCAGAACAGCACAAGTAACCTGGTTCGATCGAGAATGCGAGAACATAATAGAACAGAAAAATAGAGCCTACAAAGAACTTCAGCACAGAAGAACTAGAGCCTCTACAGAAAAATATAAACAGCTGAGATCGGAAGAAAAACGAATACACAAAGCAAAAGAGAGAGCCTTTGAAGAAGAGGAAATAAGGAAGCTAGAGGAGCTGAAAGATCCAAGACATTCCAGACAATTCTATCAAAGAGTCAACAAACAACGAAGACAGTTTAAGCCCAGAACGAAGCCGTGCAAAGGCAGAGATGGGCAGATTTTAAGTGAGTCCAAGACCATTGTAAACAGATGGGCCGAACACTTCAGCGAGCTCTTAAACCAAAATCAAGATCAGTGCGTTATTGATTTTCAGTACCAAAACAACCAGCCCCAAGACTCCCCATCACTAGAAGAAGTTAAGGCAGCCATAAAAAAGCTCAAGAACAACAAATCACCTGGAACTGACAACCTGCCAGCTGAACTCTATAAGCACGCGGGTGAAAATTTCCTTCTAAACATGCATGAGCTAATTTCTAAAATGTGGGGTGGCGAATTGATGCCAAGAGAATGGAATAAGGGTATCATATATCTCTTGCATAAGAAAGGAGACCAACTAGAGTGCAAAAACTATAGAGGAATCACGATACTTAACAGTGCCTATAAAATCTTGTCCAATATCATCTACCAACGCCTACTGCCATATGTTGAAGACAGACTTGGAGAGTACCAGGGTGGATTTCGAGCAGGAAGGTCGACCACTGATCAGATATTTGTCATCCGACAAATATTGGAAAAAATCCTAGAATTCGATATTGACATCTATCACATGTTCATCGACTTTAAAGCAGCGTACGACAGCATTATACGAATTAGACTCGACGAGGCTATGAACGACCTGCTCATTCCTAAAAAAACTTATAGACCTCACAAGGATGACAATGTCAAGCGCCGTGAACATGGTTAGAATACAAAATAACCTATCCACCGAATTTGAAACATACAACGGTCTGGCATGCTTGCTCTTTAACATCGCACTTGAGAGTATAGTGCAAAAATCGAAAATCGACAAATCGGGCACAATCTTCTATAAATCAGTGCAACTACTCGGTTACGCTGACGATGTTGATATAATATGCCGCTCAGCACGCACCTCAAAAGAAATAACCATGTCTTTTACCGAAGCAGCCGGAGGAATTGGGCTCATTATAAACGAGGACAAAACTAAGCTAATGGTATCCTCCACACAGGAAAGAACACGTAACGGTGGACAACACTTCACAGTAGCGGATTACAACTTTGAAGATACCCGCCAGTTTCGGTACCTTGGATCTACCGTAACATGTGGCAACTCTGAAATTGAAGAAACCAAGCACCGCATTCTACTGGCAAATAAATGTTACTACGAGTTGCGAAAACACTTAAAAAGCCAAAACATAAATCCCGGTACAAAAATCCGACTGTACAGGACACTCGTCGTACCAGTACTCTATGCCTCTGAAACATGGGCACTCAGCAAAAACGATACAATCTTAATTCAAATATTCGAAAGGAAAGTACTAAGGAGTACATTTGGCGGAATCTGTGAAAATGGTGTGTGGAGGCGCCGGTACAGCTTCGAGCTGTACAATCTATATGAGCGCTTCGGAGGGAAGGATGTTATTTCGGCTATCAGGGTTGGTCGACTAAGGTGGGCAGGACATGTCATCAGAATGGACGGAGACAGATTGCCAAAGAAACTACTGGCTACAAAGCCGGAGGATCGTAGAAGACGAAGACGGCCGAGGCTCAGATGGAAGGACAGTCTCAAAAACGAGTATTGGTCTACCTAACTGGAAGGATGCTGCCACGGATAGGACCAGCTGCAGGCTCAAAATTGCAACAACCAAGGCCCAGATCGGCTGTTGAGTTAATGATAAATACTTCTTTGACTATATGATACACAGTGGAATGCTCTAAACGATAAATAAATGATATAGTTTGAAACAAGTCTCCAGTTGCAAAAAAATCTGAAAAAAAAAATTAATTTAGGTTTCATGTTTTAAGATTTGGTTCTATTTTATTTTCAGGGTCAACATGTAAAGCTAGATGGATCTCTTTGAGGGACCAGCTAAGAAATGCGTTGAAAAGGAAAATCACGAAAAGTAGATAAGCAGCTAATAGTGCAAATAAATTGAAGTATGAAGATTGTATGTCTTTTATAATCCCTTATTTCCAGGAGATGGAAACTAAAAGCAAGATTGGTGATCCAGGAAGCACTGATGAAGAAAACAATGATGGATGAGCAACTAATTATGGAGAAGAATCTGTAGCATATAGTGGTATACTGAAGATGATAACATTCATGAATATAAAGTTGAAAATCCTCGAAAAAGGAGACATACGCCCTCTCCTATACGAACATTATCTCCCAAAAAAAATCCAGCTTCTTCCTCTTCCAAGGTGAGGAAAACCAATGGACCTGAAAGAGCCCTATGCCCTATCTGCTTTAATGAATTACTTACTCGACAGTGATAAGCAAAAGCCACAGCCTCCATCAAATTCTGCCCCTATTGATTTAATTTTCAATTGTCTGGCAGCAACACTGAAAATATTTACACCCGAGTATCAACATATAGCTTAAACAATACTATTTTCAATCGTGTCTGATCTAGAATGGACACAACTACATCGGATTAATAACCATCAGAGTGATACAGAGATACAGAGAAACACAATGCAGCGAGTTACAACCCCGCTGGTATCGCCCGAACAGCACCATGAATGTTTCACCCCATCTACAAATCCTGTAATGTCTTAAACTCAAAGTTGTTATGAACATTTCACCGCAGAAAATTTCTGACCAAACTAAACCTAAAGCAAACTAAATTCAAATTCAAATTTAATTTTATTACATGCTTTACAAAGACAAATTTGTTTGCACAAGTCAGCATAAAAATTCACAGTGAGTATAGGTACCTAAAATATATTATATACCCATACCCATCATCCTAAAAATTAAACTGTATGAACATACACAAAGATCAAAACAACATTTTCACATAAATATCACATTTAAAATCACAATAAAAAGGAAAACATGATATAAGTTCAATTTAGAAATTTCATTTATCTCAATCACATTCACATAAAATACTAGTGTTTAAAAATTCAGTGTAGGTGTAAACTGCGTGCCTGTGTACATGGTTTTGTATTATTGTCACGAAGGTTTTGTTATCTAAGACTTGCATACGTCTAGGAAGTGCATTACAAAACAAGGATCCATAGTAGTTCATCCCAAACCGGCTATGGCTCAGTCAAAATTTTTGTAGGTTTATATGGAAACTTTGCCTGGTGCTGTGATCATGGCTTTCATTGTTAAGTGTATAAGTACCAAGGTTTTCCCTGGCATACTTAAGACATGCATAAATGTATAAGGAAGGCAAAGTAAACAGCCTGTTCTTCACAAACACGTCCGCAACATCATCTCTATAGCCCATCGTGTATATAGCACGCAGAACCCTCCGCTGCAATCCAAAAATCCTGTCAGCATGAGGGCAGTGACCCCATGCAAGGATTCCATATCCGCAGTGGGAGAGAAAAATTTAATGATAAGCTGTCAAGACCGATTGTCTAGGCAATTCATCCCTCAAAGATCTTAAAAAAAAATTCTTGACAGTTTTGCAGCCAGAAAGTCCACATGATGCCTCCATGACAGTATGAGCACTACTTAAGCTGTGGTATGGGGTCCACACAAATTTTTAGAAACTTTGAATTTTCCTGTCCTTGGCAGGATATCCCAAGTTTACGCGCAACTCGTTTTCAACTCTTGAATTATAAATCTTCCACAGTTTTGTATAATTCAAGTCACAAGGGAGATACACACGACTGCTTGTTTGACTTCGACAGTAATGACTCTCCACACAATTAAGAGATTCAAAAACTTCTTGGTTGATATTTTCTTGTCGTCATTTTTATCACCAATGCGATTACGTCCCCGTTTTTCTCGGGGAATTTCTCCATGTAAAACATGCCCTTATGCCCACAAGTTGGATACTATGGTAACTCTTTTGGGGGTATATCTAAAATTAACATGAAATTGTATTACAATAAGGAAATCAAAAACATGACATTGTCATTACCTAAATTTCTTGAGTTTTGGGACTAAAGCATATGGTCCTGGCTTTGCTCTTATTCAAACTCAGTCCATTTCTACCGAACCATTTTCAGGCTGCCAGTTTGGCAATATCCATTTTCTGATATACTATATTTATCATGCGTTAGGATCGATTATTATTTTTATTTATTTTAGAATAAAAATATTTTTCATTAACCGCTTTTATTTTAGCTTAACTTGTAAGTTTGTATGTATGTATGTAGGTAAGTAACAAATCTAGGAAGTTGATTTTGAAATTTGGTACGCATTTATAGTTCCGGTTACAATACAATGATATTGTATCACCAGGGCAGATCCAGGGCCATTAATAATTTGTTTTACTTGTGACTAAAAAGTATGAAATAAATAACAAAACACTAAAAACACGCTTTTATAGCAGATCGAAATAAAAAGTAAAAAATAATTTTAATTATAAAAAACGTGGGGTGCTTTATAATATATTTTTATACTAACTCTACTTTTAGATTTAGATACTAATGAAATATCAATACAAATCGAAAAATATTATATATTTTTATATTTTAATCATTAGATTAATCACTTAAGGGGTTTAAAATTTAAAATACTAAAAAGGAGTCTGGAGATATTTGGGGAAAAATTATGTAATTGGCCAGTTTTGCACTAAATATTTTCAAAAAGAGTTTTGCATAAAATATTTTCAAAAAGGGAGCTTTGCATACACAAAATTTATAGAGATAAAAATAACAGAAACAATTTATTAAATGCCAATTATTTGCAAAAATAAGGAAATATAAAAATGTTATTCAATTTACACAGGAAGATCTATTTCGGACGGATTTAAATTGCTGCATCCAGCTTCGACATCACTTTGGTCATTGATATTTCTTTTTTTATGGTTAACGTTTATTAGATTATCAAAATTTTCAATCGGGATTATCCTCCCAGCCATCACCGTGTTTCAATGTCAATCAATCAATGTTTTTTCAAAAGGGAAATTATTGTGAATTTATCACCCTTTATTTAGGTAAGAGCCAGTAGGAAGTACCTTGGGATTAATACATGTTGTTTTTTTCCACGCTTATTTTCATGATACAATTTTTTTTGTTTATCATTTTACTCTTATTTTAAACTCTCTGAATTTTTTTTTATTAATTAAAATTATTTTTTACTTTTTAGTTCGATCTGCTATAAAAGGGTGTATTTTATTTTTTTTAACTATTATTTATTTTTAATTTGAGTGTGCTTCTTAGGCTATGTTCTTACCTTAAACATACCGTCAGCTTTTCTTTAGGACCGATAGCTTATCAAAATGTTGTGCTCTTCTTCTGAATTTGGTTCTCAAGTTCAAATAATAGTATATAAAACTGATCCTGACTAATTCTGAAGTATTTGTAAAAACAAATTTAATCATCTTGTAACAGTCTGATTTGGCCAGTGTAAAATATTTCAAAGTTCATTTTATATGCTGCATATAGCAACAAAAGATGCGATATTTTGCGGAAAGAGTTATTAAGAGGTCAATACTCTTCGGTTAATTAATTCGAAATTTATTGATTCGATTTGTTGTGAATAAGCTTGAGGTTGCCGCATTTATTAATGTAAATTAATTTTATTCTACAAATAGGTTAATGATAATTAGCTTAACACTGTTATGGCCTTAAGTAGCTATTTTGACCATCCCTTTATCTTTTATAGCCCTCAGGCACTTTGTGACTTTATTTATTTTAGTTGATAAGCGAACCACAGATCGCTTAGGTTTGATTAAATTACTAAAATAGGATACTATATTATTGGTATAACTTTGCTTAATTTATATTACATTGCCGTAGAACGGCCAGCAAACCGTTCTATATTAAGAATTGGGTTAATAAAGCCTACTGTAAAACCTCATTAAATCCGTTAAATTCATATTTTATTTTCGGTTTAAATATTTCATAAGATTTGATAACTTCTGATCACTTTTTGGGACCTCTGTTATTTATCTTTCCACGCGGCATCCTGCAATATTAGCAATATTTGGTTGGTACTGTTGATAGCACTAGGTAGTAGGAATGAGCTTTTTCCCATAATTTCTGCTGTCAATTTACATTTTTAAGAGTTTATCATTTTGTTGGGAAATATTTTCTAGTATTTTTTAAACAATTTAATTTCAGCTCATTAATTGTGGCTTCCGCCGTCATTTTGCAACCATAATAAACGAGAACTGAGTCGTTTATTATCTTAGAATTATTCCTCGTATCGAACTGTTAGAATACGATACGGCATTGCTCGGCCCTACAATTTTTTCTAACTGATTCCGTGGAAGTGGAAAAAGGCAAATCCACTGAAACCGATGATCTCGTTCTTCTAGAAATACCCTTTGGTGATAAAGGAAGGTTTTTGCTTTAGTGCAGTCATAGTGACTCAGCTTTGAGTATTGCATTTTATACTACCCTTCTTGGGGATACTGTCTTGAGTTTCTAGTTTGTGTTTTGACACGACCCATTTACCGGGATTTAAATACTACACTAGCTAAGCTTTTTTTAGGAATTAATTTTTTTCCATTGCTTGTGAAACACGTGGACACCATGATGCTAATGGCTATTTTCCCTTATTTCTAGAGGCTTTCCGAGCTCATCTTACAAAACAAAATCTTACAATCAACACAAGCGAGGTAATTATTGCTACAGTTTTTTTTGTCTAAATTAACGATTTAATTGCCTTATCTGTGTTAACCTTTTTTTACCTTGACCACCATTTGCTTTGCATTCCATGAGTTAGTTTATTTATTCCCTTTTATCATATCTGATTTTTTTTTTAATGTGACTAAAGTTTTGATCATATGGGGAAAGTTTATATTTTTTTAGTGGTGATTCATACCTATCTCTTTTTTTATATTCAAGTTGTCTGTACCATACTATATTTAATTTGCTGATGGTAAATGGAAATCCGTTGATAATGTTTGGGGGGATTTGTTTTATAAAGAAAATATATTTATGCAAGGGGGCTATAGTTTTTTTCATTGAAATAAGCGACTTCTGTCCAATTCATATTGGGTTATTACAGAGTTCTATCACCGGGGTATAGATTCTATCACCCTGCTAGCCCGGTGATAAAATTGGCCCGGAGATAAAATCTGGAGCCCGGTGATAGAATCTGTAGCCCGGCGATAGAATATGTAGCAGGGTGATAGAATCTGTACCCCGGTGATAGAACCCTGTACGGCGCCTTCACCAGAGGTACTTCCTACCTCCACTACTGAGCTCGACGGCCGGATCTAAGGCGTATCGTACAGAAGCTTAAGTTTATTTAATCATTTTAGTCTTGTCGACCAAGCTTTAAGATAGAATAATTTTACTTATTCATTTATTTTTCTGACCGATTGATATAATCGCTTTTAATCTATAAATATAAATCAAACATTGACAGCCAAGCATTAAGATAACTTTCAATAATTATTTTATTCTAATTTTATTCTTCATTTATTCATTCGTTTATCAGGTCGATTGATAAAATAAATATAACATTGTACGATAATAATAATAATAATAATAATAATAATAATAATAATAATAATAATAATAATAATAATAATAAAAATAATAATAATAATACTCAACACCAATAATATGCAGCAGTCTTATGGTGAGAAATTAAATAAATGTGGTGAACTCGCTGAAGAGCTCAAGAAAATGTGGCTACAAGATAAAGTCACTAACGCGCCTATAGTTATATCCACAACAGGTGTAGTACCGAGAACTCCCGCCCAAAACCTCAAACAGCTTAATATCCACCCTTATACTATTACCCAAATTCAGAAATCCGTCCTCCTAAATCTTAGTCAGAAAATTCCTGCATTTGCCTATGAATTAAATTAGAAGCCGCCATTTTGCTAACAGCCGATGGTTGGTACACTGAACCTCCTCACAAGGAGAGAATCTGACAAATAATAATAATATTAAATGCCTTTATTAGAAATAATTGTAAAAAATATGGTTACAAAATATATATTTACCTAAGACTGGAGCAGTCTAGTTTAGTGGCTACTACACTGAACCAGTCAGAGATATGACTCAAATTAAAGAATAAAGGTCACAAACAAATGGCAGTAAGCAGATATCAAATGTAATTAAAAAATTAATCAAATACAAATAAACAATTGTAAATAATATAAATTACTGCTAGCCGCCCAGCAAAACAGTAGGTAACTAACTAGAATTCTACAAATTTAAAGTTATTTTTTATACCTACATTTAAAGGAATGTACGTTCAAACCTAGTAATTCAGAGGGTATTAAAGTATAATATTTAATAGCATTAAATGACATCCCACGCTGGAACATAGCACTATACTATGATGATGAGGCATAGTCAACTCAGCTCCACGTATATTCCCATATATTTAATACTCCAAATATATGTATATTCCTATTATGAACCTCACGGCGAAAAGTGAGGCGCTCCTGGATCGAGATTGGCGACCCAGGATCGTCAACAATCTTAATTAAAAAACTACAGAAATGAAGGGCTCATCCATCTTCAACTAATTAATTTCTTTATAAAAGTGAGAGATGTGATCGTACTTCCTGATACCATACACCAGGTGGATATTTTGAACTTTTTGTATACGAGATCTACTTTCCTGATCGAGACAAAAACCATAAATAAAATCATAATAATTGAAATTAGATAATACTAGGGATTCACATAAAGTTCTTTTTATATTTAAATTCATAATATGTCTATTATTATTGAGAATTTTCAAAGAAATATAGGTTTTTTGAAAAATATTTTTTAAATGTTGCTTGATCCTAAATTGGTTGTCCAATGATAAGCCCAACTTTTTTGCGGTGTCGAACATGTTTAACCATGAACCATTTATTGATAAATAACAAATATTTTTTCAAAAGTTAACTTCGTTTTTGCTGCCAAAAATCATCATGGTTGATATAGAGGGATTAAGATGCAAATTATGGGATATTAAAAGTTCACTGAAATTTGTGAGATCCTCATTAATATTTCGCTCAGTCTCCTGATAACTGTCAGTATCAAAACAGCTATAAACCTGAGTGTAATCTGCAAAAGCTTGCACCCTACAATGACGTAGTGATTTTAAAATATCTGAGATGTACACAAGAATAGTAGCGGCCCTAAAATGGCACCCCAGACAATATCTGCGCCTGCTCATAGCAGTTATTATTGGAATATACATCTTTTCAAATCTGTTTGTCAAGTATGATCTAATAAGATGACAGGACTTATTCGTAAAGCCATAGTGTTTCAATTTAGAAATCAGAAGGGAGTGATTAATGGTATCAAAAGCTTTTGTAAAGTATTAATATTCCACTCATATTCTTATCGCAAGCCCGAACAATATCATCAATTACATTAGTTAAAGCTATCGCAGTACCGAAATTCTCTCTGAAGCCGCACTGTGTTTGGGGTATGCCTCCTATCACAAAAGTGATGTTACTCTTACTTACCTGTACCATACGTTTCCATGAGAGTGTCTCCATGTTTCATGACACTTTGTATATCTATACTTAGATTTAAAATGTCCTTAATGAACATTTACTGCGTAAACCTCAGGTAATTTCCTCATGACTATAAGAAACGGAACAGGCTTAAAGTCAAACGCCGAAGATAATCCTGTTGAAAGCCATAAAGCAATACAACGAAATGTTTCCAAACATGTACCTCCTCAGCCAACCCCTCATTCAGGCCTATTTAACTTTAGAATAAAAGCACTTTGAAGGCAACTATTTTGGGTCTTTTATGAGTTTATGGTATAATTGACCCATGGATTTAAGTGATCTAAACCTTTAGGGCATGGTTCGCAACGATTTACAACTTTTATTATTTTTGTATTGCTGCCGTGTCAGGTCACATACACAAAAAATAGAATCTATTGGTGTCGTCATTTTCACGTATTTCGCACTAACATTACTGACTCAACCCTTTGGGCATTAATTTGTATAAATGTAAACAAATTTGACTCAACCGCAACTTTATAGTAGACATATTCTTTACGTTCACAACATATACAGGGTGATCCATTAAAACTGTCACCTCTCTTCAAAGCTTTCCCTCAGGAAGAAAGGTTTAGCAGAAAAGTTATAGGAATTAACTTAATTTTGAACAGCTTTTCTATGCTGGTTGCAAATATAGAGTATATTATATTGATTTTTAATATTTAGGTAAAAAGCATAAATTTCATTTAGTCGATTTCAGTCAACATTTTTATATGATGTGCTATCTATTTAGGAAAAGGAAATGGTAATGGTTTTTATGCAACATTTTTGTGATCTGAACTGAAGAGTTCTTATCCTTTAAACATACATGCAGCATAGAAGGCATTTATTTGGTATAAAAAATTAATCCGCCGATTACAGTATATAACATATTTGCAGCAAATAGAGTTAGTGCTTGTAATTGTCTGTAGCATAAGTATGAGGTCCGGCTTAGAGAAGTGTGCTTTTATCCAAGTTAAAGCAAACTCACACAACATTATATTACCATCGTGTGTATTGTAACTATTCAGTTTCCTTGGGGAGTGTTAATACACTGCGACTATACAGATCAATTGTGTTCCCTTTCCTTGGTGCTTCCGTTGATGTGATTCTCAATCAGAGTACCTCATCCAGCTTCAGTGCCTTGATAAAAGCAAGTAGGCTGGATGGATCTATGGATGGAAATTCCTCCTGTTAGATGATGCAGTAAGAAAGTCGGTGAAGTTGCGGAGATTGTTCTTACTCATTGTTATAAGGTTTTCTTGTTTTTCTTGGATGAGGGGGCCCTAGAAGCATCTTTGATTGCCTTAACCCGGGAAGGCGTTCTCATGGACTAATCCATTTGGTTCGCTCTTCTTCCGTGAATTCTTCTTTGTAGGTGTGCATCCATATGCCACAGAAAAGTTGCCGTTCAAAAAGCGGAGTTTGTGCTCTTACTTTTGCCAATTGGTCTGCTTTTCATTGCCTTCATCCCAGAGGCTCTGGTATCTACTGAAGATAGTTTATTATTCTTGCATAGTTCGTTTAGCCTATCTAGGCCTTCCCATACCATTCTGGAGTTTTTTTTTTGGTGAGCTTAGTGCTTTGATGGCTGCTTGATTGTATCAGAAGATGATACTCTCTCTCTTCCTATAGTTTATATCAAGGTTGAACTGTGCACATCTTCCTATTGCATTAATTTCCGCCTGGAATATGTCCGGGTTTTTCCCATTGTTTCGGAAAATTTGGTTCCTGGCACAAATACTCCGGCTCCGGTCCTCTGTTCAGGTCTTGACCTATCTGTATACCATTTAATGGCACCTTGCTGCAATGTGAGAATGCAAATAGTGTTCTTATTCCGTTCTTCACTACTTCTTATCACGAGTATTTTTCTCAATTTTATCTTTTGATTATATGGTCCCTGGGGAGCCAAGAAGTGGTATATGCTTTGTCAGGTATGTTAATTCACTCTTTATAAGCTATCCTCCTCCTTGTGATTCTAGTCGTTGCTTATCTAGCTGCTCCATCTACAACAATGTGTAGATGTGCGAGGACCACAATTGTTTCGATTGCTGCTATTGAACAAGATTTCATTGCGCCTGTACTTTGTTAAGAGCTGATTTCATGCTCTGCTTTTCCGTTTTCTTGAATCAGATAGTCGGCCCGTAAAGTAGGATGGATCTTACTATCATTGCGTATATCCATCGCAGGATTTCTGGTTTACATCCCCACGTTTTTCCTGCAAGGCTTCGGCACACCATGAGAGCCCTCGTAACCTTAGTTACAACTACTTAAATGTGTTTATTCCATTTGAGTTTGCAGTCCAGCGTTATGCCTAGATATCTGACTTCCGATGCGGGTGTCATATTAGTTTCGTGTATTTGGATAACTTTCATTCTAGGGAGTTCTCTCTTCCCAGAAAAGGCTACTATGGTTGTTTTCGATGGGTTTATTTCCAGCCCCACTGTTTGGCACCATTCTTCCATTTCTTTGAGTCCAGTTTGAATGAGTTAACATAGTGTACCCTCAAACTTTCCTCTTGCTGTGACGTCAATGTCATCGGCATACCGAACACAATATAGGCCGAGCTCTGTCAGTATTTCCAGTAGTTCATCCACTACTAGACTCAACATTAGTGGGAAGCATACTCCGCCCTGTGGCGTACCTCGAGTGATGCTCACTTCAATAGTCTGATTGCCTACTGAAGTTTCTGCTGTCCTCACACATACATCGAGATATTGTGTCGTTCTCTCCCCTTCTACTTAGCCACTAGCCACAGCCACGTGGTATGTGTTATCGAAGGCTTCCGCGCTGTCTGGGAAGGCGCAGAGCGCGATTTCTCTCTCATTTTGAGTTTCTTGTAACATGTCGGTCAGTTAGACCTGCTCGTTCTGTATGCATGCTGGCTTGCATTCAACGACCGCGTTTTTAAGGTAGTGGATCTGATGTAACTGTCTACTGCTTTCTCCATCATCTTGAGTAAGAATGACGTGAGACTGATTGGTCTGAAGAATTTGGAGTCTGTCCCAACCCTCTTTCCTATCTTCGGAATAAAGGTGACTTTTGCCCTTCTCCATGCCTTTGGTACGTAGCTCATGGCCATACTGCTTCTGGTGATATCTACAAGGTGTGGCATAATTTCTCTTTTTCCCTTTTGTAAGAGGGCAGAGAAGAATTTCATCGATCTCTGGCGATTTGGGTGGTTCAAATGTATTCAATATCCATTCGAGTCGCCCAGCAGTGAGTACCGTTTTTGCCCAGTCATGCCAAACAAAGGAGGGGGATCGAGACTGGAAAAAAATCAGAAGACGTGGATAATACTGGAAGTGTGAATCAATCTACATACAACAATATGCATATGAAGCCTGGTTACATACTGTAACTAGGTTCGATAAAAAAAACTAACTCAAATAAAGCAGTCAGCTTAGCGAATGCTGAGTCAAAACTCAATCTAATCTCCAAAAGTGAAGACAGCCTGGAAGCAAAAAAGCTCCATGAGCATCCGCTAAGCGACTGGAATTCCTAGATACGAACAGGGAAGGGTGTTGAGATGTTACAAATTTCTAGGATAGAAAGCGTACACATGAAATAAGAAAAAAGTGCTGATATGAACATGGGTCCAAAAACGCTTCCTCAGAGAGCTAGGGCTTTTTGAAGTTGGCATTCATAAACTAGTTTATAGCTCCAGAACTACTTCACCTACCACAACAAATTTTGGGACATAAATTACTGTTATTAAATTAAATTACTCGAGTCTATTGGTCAATGTTAGCTTTAATCAGAAGCGTGTGAAAAACGAGGGTACTTGGATAAATTTAACCCCATTCCTCTAAGTCTTCAATTTCCTGCCATTCTGACATGAGATTATGATTTTTATATGCCTTTTACATAAAAAGGGTACTCTTGATAAAAGTCGCTAAACATCACCGTTTCGTTGAAAATTGGCAAAAACCACTTAAGATACGGCAATTAATTATTATTGAAGACTTAAAGAAATTAGGTGAAGAAACCAATGGGGCTCCGTACAGATATTAAGGTCCTATAGATAAATTAAATCAGTTATTTAAGATAAATATTTGGATTCAGTGGCGTAGATATAAAAATGTTTTTTTTTTCTAAAAAATTTGAGGAAGCACTTGATTAATTTGGTAACAAATTATCTTATGACCTAACATTCTTAAAATAAGTCACAATCAACAAACCTACATTTTTATGCATGAGTTAAGTCAGCATAAAAAAACAAAACATGAATGATGTTCAATATAGTAGGTACTACAAAAAGGAATTTAAAATAATAGTTGCGGATAATGCAGACCACCACGCTTAATACATTTATTGCACCTATACTCAGCAGTTAAAAACGTTCGGTACGGTTTGGATGAATTCAGACACAACGGAAATTCTGGTCACCGAATCTTCTTTTGACTGAACTGGAGCTTCATAAATGAGACTTTTCGTATGCTTCTAAAGAAAAAAATCTAAGGGCTTTAGGTCTGGAGAGCGCGTTGGCCAGCTGACTCCGCGGACAATCCAGCTTCTTCTAAAGTTTTCATTTAGGTACTCGCGGAAAAGATATGAAAAGAAAGCTGGCGCTCCATCATGCTAGAACTATATGTTCTGTCAAATATTTAGGGGTAAATCATTTAATAATTCTGGAGACACATTTTAAAAAAATCTAGAAAAATATCACCGGTTAAATGAGGAGGCAACATAATCGGTCCAATTAATCGTTCTCTAACAATGCCGGCCTACATATTAACCGAGAACCTATGTTGATACCCTCTTATGAAAACACCATGAGGGTTTTCCTCAGACCTGACATGACGATTTCGCGAATTAAAAATGCATTGTCTTGTAAACACAGCCTCGTCAGTAGAAAGTACATATTTCGGAAATTGAGGTTCTTCTATATACCGGTTCAGAATACACTGGCAAAATTCTAAGCGGAGCATCAAATTATTTGGTCCTAAGAATCGTAAAGTCTAATACGATTTTTGATTTGGTCCCAATGCTTGCTTATTTTTTTTTTTTGCTTTTTTAATGATACACCTTACAAACACCAATAAACACTAAATTGGTAATTACATGTAAAGGAAAGCAACAATATATACATATAGTAAAAAATATAATAAAAAATAATAATTAGTAAAACAACAGATAAACTCTATATACAAACTAACTATTACCTATATGAAACAGTACCAGCCTCAATTGTGCTTGGGACACATTAAAAAAATCTAATTTAATTTTATTTAGATAATGGTTACATATGTTCAGCATGCTGTCAATAGGCGAAATACTTCCAGGATTTACTCTAAAAGGATCATACTTTAATTGTCTTAAGTTAGCTTTAGGAACATAAAATTTGAAGTGATTATTAGCATACAATTTCTATATTTAAGGTTATTGACAATAAAGTATATAAACAAAACAGCTTGAATATTTCTTCTTTCTTCCAGCTTCACAAAATTGAAGCTTTTTAGCATTGACATGTATGAAACCAAATATGGATAAGCATAAAGATAACGTAGAAATCATTTTTGTACTTTTTCTATTTCATTTGAATGGAAAGTTGTTGATGGCATCTATACTTGTAATGCATATTCAAGATGCGGTCGCACAAGGGCATTATACAATTTCACAATAATCTCAGTAGTGAAATTTTTGCTATTTCTGATTACAAACCCCAGTGACTTAAAAGACTTTTTAATGATAAAGTTAAAGTGAGTGTTACATTTCATATTGCTTTGGTAGTAAACCCCTAAGTCCTTAATTTCATCACACCTTGTTATTTTTTGATCTGCAATATAAAAGTCTTCAATTATAGCTTTTACTTTCCGAGCGTAAGTAACAATAGCACACTTCTTTACATTTACAGACATTTTATTAATATGAAACCATTCAACCACCCTAGCCAGATCACCTTTTAGTTGTTGGATGTCACTCTGAGATTGAATAATTTTATAGAGCTTAAGTCATCAGCGGTCGGGAGGGTATTTATGAAAGTAATGAAAAGCAAGGGCCCCAGATGTGGCTATATAAGGATCTGAAAAGCAGCATCCAACTCTGACTCTCTGCTTTCTATTAGTCAAGTAAGACTCCATAAGCAGGTATGCCTCCTTAGAGATGCCATAGTCAACCAATCTATTCAAGAGTATAGAGTGGCTAACTTTATCAAATGCCTTTTCGCAGTCAGTGTAAAGGACATCAAGCTGACTTCCACTATCAAGTGCTCTGGCTGCGCATTCAGATAAAGTTAACAAATTAGTGACAGTGGATCTGTCAGGTAGGAACCCATGCTGGCTGATACTGAAATTAGATTTAAGATTCTCATAAAGTTGATTATACAAGACTTTTTCAAATATTTTGGCTACTACATTAATAAGGCTAATTGGTCGATAGCTTTTTATATCATTTACTTGATCATTTTTAAAAATAGGTGAAACAAGCGATTCTTTTAATATTTCAGGAAATGTATTATATTCTAATGAAATGTTAAAGACGTGAGTTAATGGTGTAATAAAGAATTCGGATAGAGCTTTGTAGATGTAAGCTGGAATGTTGTCACTACCAGTGGTTTTCTTTGGTTTTAAGCTTTTTATACTAAGTAAAACTTCATTGGCAGTAATTTTTGTAAAATTAAATGCATTATCAGAGGTTGATGGTTGTACAGTACAGTCAAAAGTTGAATCAACAAACACTGATTTAAAATAGTTAGCAAAGCCATTGGCAATGTCAGTCGCCTCTGAATACAGATTGCCTTCAAAAGTCATATTCTCAAGCACTCCATTATGACCGGATTCAGTCTTGATAAAAGACCAGAATGACTTAGGATCGACATTGATATTGTTTTGAATTGTAATTTTGTATTGGTGATATTCTAATTTAATTTGACTTTTAATGACCTTTCTTAAATTTTTGTAAATTGCGAGATCCTCACTATTTTTAATTGAACAATGTAATTTATTTTTTTGCCGAATTTTACGAACTAAATATACAGAGTACCAGAGCGGAAATCTCGGCTGATGAGCACATTTTTTAGCTTTTTGTTTGGGTATAGCTTGGTCCATGCAGCTATACTTGGTTTTATAAAACAAATTGAGGCTGTTACTGACATTATTACATGAAAGCACCTCCGACCAGTCAGCATTTTTAATCAACTCATAGAGCAAATTAAAGTTTCCATTAGAAAAGTTGTACGAATAACTTTGAGCAATTCTGGGCTGAATGTTCCCCATCTAAGTTTACTGTTAACTCAAGCGTAGGATGATATGCATCCTCTGGAACAAGCTGGTAGTCGGACCTACTAACTAACACATGAAACTATATTCGACATCACCAAATCTAGACATTTGTTTTTAAAATTCTTAACATTATTAACCTGTTCAATATTATGTAAACTAAAAAACTCTTGAACCAATAAGGACTTATCATTATCACAGTTTAAAGAAGGAATATTAAAATCACCTATAACAATAACATTAACATTTGGATGTTGCAATAAAATATCATCGATGGCATAAAAAGATCTTTGGTGCAATTCAAGCCTTGAGTTTGGTGGAAAATAAACAACAGACACATAAATAAAATACTTCTTAAAAATTACCTTTAAAATGATGCACTCCATATCACAGTCGATGTTCACAGTCTCATAAGATAAGTTTTTCTTTAGTGCTAATAGGACGCCTCCACCAAAGACTTTGGCGTCTGGGCTACGATCCCTTCTTATAACAGAATATCTTTCATCAAAGAGTTCTGAGCCCTTGATGGACTCGCAAAGCCATGACTCAGAAACTGCCACCATCTCAGAATTTTCTGCAAGTAAATTAGTATAAAATGACTCCGTTTTGGTTCTCAGCCCCCTTGTGTTTTGGTAGTATAAAGAAAAGCTAGAGTTTATTCCTGGTTTAGAGGAGCCACCCTGGGGGAATCCGGATGTTTCCTCTTTGGTGCTAAAAAACGAGATACCATTGCATCACTGGGCCAAATTTCTTTACGCCAGGCTTTGTGGAAATTATCCTGCCTGATTGAGACTTTCATAGATGAGAATAAAGAGGGATGTTTTGATGTATGCACCTCACATCTTACCTCAGGAAAGTGTTGCGCATGCATTCTCTGCAGATCTTCTGGTTTAGTGCTGGGGCTGAGTCTGGTAAAATGTAGATAGGTGTACTTAGGAAGGGTTTGTATTTGGCAATCTGTGCCATTTTGCCCCACATAAAATTTCCTTTTCTTACGACGCATTTTCTGCATCTGCCACTCACCTTCAACTGGTGTTTCTTCACCCAGCTGTTGCAACTCATCCATTTTAATGCGATATTGTGCCTCAAAGATTGACTCTGTTGACCATTCTTTTGTCTATAATTGCAGGCCGGGTGGGCCCCAAAGCTTGTTTTTGTTTTAAACCAGATCTGTCATAAACAGCTGATTCTAGTGCGGACAATACGGGTCGATTAGGATTCGTCGACACTGCAACGGCATAATTCCCAGATCGTGTACCATCAGCGCCACCAGCAGTGGTTGTTTCCTTGTTGATACCCTGTTTGGGAGGCAAAGTCACCACATTAATTTGTGGCAAGGGGTTAGTGTCCGCATCCTGGATCGGATTAGAACTTACTCTGCTCCTTTAAGTTTGTCCTCTAAGGTCTTGATTTTTTCTTGTAGGATGTTAATTTCCTCAGCCTTCTTTATGATTGCCTCATTGATGGCTTTGTTTACATCCTGTTCACTGGTTGTTTTGGAGCAAAACCAGATTTTTGCTTGCACTTATCACTTGTAATCCAGAAATTCTCAATGCACATGATTGATGGTACATGACTTTACATAAATTACACTTAACACCGAGTTTTTCGACATTATTTTTGCAGTATTTACACTTTTTTAGATCAGCGTCGAGATTGTCGTTGCTATCCGACGCCATCTTGAATGATAGACGAGAGGGAAGAAGAAGCTGTTCATAAACAACCTCCCATACTCTGACATGATTTACATTCATGGCCTCTGCGACTGCCCAGGCAATTACAAAAGAATTTTCAAATCGCCTTTTCCTCAAAATCCGGGGCTTGTAATGACCCTTACGCGCCATTATTTAACCTTGGTTTATTTACCTAGCCGGTTTCCTTCAGCCGTTGATTAACCCTTTGAAACAGTGTGTGGATCGGGATTTGCCTTCCAGGAAACCTCTCTACATATAGTCGAGAAGCGGATCTACCATTACATCGAGCTAAAAAGTTTTTTCTTTATTTTGGGCATGCATTGGGTCAGTTTTTGTTGCTTTTGCCCCCGTAGCGAGCGAAGCGAGCGGAGGGCTATGCGTGAAGTGGCACTTTCAAGAGCTCCTTAAGGAAGTGTTTTGTGACTCATGTCCACATAAGCTTTTTTTCTCATTTTCTAGGTCGCATTAACACCCTGTATTTGAAATTAGTATGACTGCCTAACAGTGAGACATTTATTGTAGCTATTCAGGAATCAGGTTATGGCTATAGACGTTGTATTAAACTGTCTTCGAGACTATTCAAGACTTATTCTATGGCTGCTCCTACCTGGCCTCAATGCATCATAAGAAGAGACATGGCGTAGCTGTCATAATTGATCAAGCCATCTGTAAAAAAAATATATCAATTATGCTGATTACCTCAGTAATGAAACTTTAAATAATCCATGCAAATATAAATGCCTAGCAGAACTGGCCAAGCATTTTTTCTATCGGCAAGGAAAATAATAATACATATTTTTCAAATATAATTGTCACAGTAGGGAATACACGGGGAACGCACTAAAAATATTCAAAATACATTGGCCATGGTCATGATATAATAGTTATTTATGGTACAAGTGTGTTATGTTATATATAAGTCACGCTCGCCAGAGGACTAATTTTCCCAAGTGACTTATATAACGTAACACAAGAGTGCCATACCTAATTTTATCCAACACTTGACAGGAATTAATAACAAATAAAAAATTATAGTATTTCAATGTAAACTGAAATACCCTGATTGCTTAAAAACGAAAATCTGAAGACTTACTGTCTTCAGATTATAATTATTATTTTTCCGATATTCGAGACAACAAAATATAGAAGAAGTTCCAGCCGAAATTCGAAAAAAAAAACAGACCTTATTCTCCTTAAGTCAAGAGATCTTCTTCTTTTCTTCTTTCTGTAGCCTTTACAACCCTGGGTGGGTCTGGGCTGCATTGTTGCCTATCCATCATTATCCGCTTTGGATTAGCGATATTTAGGATTTGAAGATCCGCTGACACGTTTTCTCTCCAGCGCAATCTAGGTTTCCCCAACGGATGTTTGCCAACTGGTGCTTGTTTCCATACCAATTTCGCGATGCGGTAATTTTCCTGCCTTGTAACGTGGCCGGCCCGTCTGAGTCTCTCCGACTTAATCACCTTGACAATATCGGGTCCTTGGTATATTTCTGCCAGTTCCATGTAGGTTCTGATACGGTACTCCTGTGTATTTTCATCCTTTTTTGGTCCATGTATGTCTCTCAAGATTTCTGCTACTCTTTGCTGGTTCTCATTTTGTTTCGTTAAGAGGTCTGATAAGGTATGGTAGATTTATATCTTTGTACTACGAGAAACATACTTAGACCTCATAACTTTTTGTAATGCAAAACAACAACGATTTCCACTCTGTATCCTCGCATTGATTTCATCAGTCATGTTGTTGTTTGACGTTATCGTAACCCCCAAATACTTAAATTGATGTACCCTCTCAAAGTTATATTGGTCCACTGTGACGTTCTGTCCGATTCGTTATCTTCGTTCAGTCCTTATGGTAGCCATATATTTTGTTTTTGCTTCGTTTATTCTCAGCCCAACCTCTTTGGCAGCGCTTTCCAGTTTGAAGAATTCCTCCTTACTGGCAACCGTCGTATTTCCAACGATGTCCACATCATCTGCAAAAGCCAGTATGAGACGTGGCCCTTGGTCTCTAAACAGCAATGTACGATTTTCTCAAGCGCCACATTAAATAACGACGGGGATAGAGCATCGCCCTCTTTGAGTCCGTTATTGATTGAAAAGAACGTCGAGACTCTCTCTCCTATCCTTACAGCGCTAGACGATCCCTCATTACTGCCTTTGTGAGGTTAATGAGTTTTTTGGGTATTCCGAGTTCCTCCATCGCACTCCACAGCTCGACCGTCAAAATACTGTCATATGCTTGCTTAAAATCAATAAAGAACTGGTGCAGGGTTTGATTGTATTCCTAGCATTTCTCCATGAGTTGCCGAATTGTGAATATCTGATCCACAGTGGAGCGGTTTTTCCTAAAGCCACATTGATAGTCGCTTATTTGATAGTCAACATATGGAGTTAATTTTTCCAGTAGGATATTTGACATATCTTATATCCAGTATTGATAAGGGATATCCCACGGTAGTTTGAGCAGGACAGTTTATCTCCCTTCTTATGTATGGGGACTATAATGCTCTCTTTCGAACTGGTTGGTATTACTTCTTCTTTCCATATTTAACAGATCAAGGTATGGAACTGTTTTAACAGGGCATGACCTCCATTTTTGAGACATTCTGATGGGACTGTGTCGCTACCAGGAGCTTTATTGTTCTTAAGTCGATTCATGCACTTTAAGACCTCGTCGATCGTTGGTTCTAGCACTAGTGGCTCTGCTGTTTGGTAGATGCGTTCATTTTCGTCTTCCATTCCTATGCTGAGCAGCCTTTCGAAATACGTTCTCCATGTCTCAATGACCTCAGTTTCGTTGGTCACTAGATTTCCAGCTTCGTTTGTCAGGATGGTGCATGTTCTAGGTTTGAATCCGCCCTTCAAATTTCTGATTTCCTGGAAAAAAACTTTTAGTTCTATTGTTTGTATTGTTAGTTTCCAGTTGTTCTAAGATTTTTCCTTCATGTTCTTTTTTCTTTTTCTTCAGAGTTTGTCTAGCTATCGTTCTTGCTTGCTTATAACCTTCTTTGTTCGTTTTTATTTGTCCTATTGCTCGTGCTCTGGAGTACTGCTTTTTTCATATTCTCCCATTTCAAATCAAGAGATAGTTATAATAAAGCCTTCAAAAAATTTATCGACTGGTGTGAAAAAAGATGTGCCCGTAGTAAATGAAGATGTTTTATTGGCATATTTTTTGAATCTCGAAAAGAAAGTGGCACCTTCATCCATGTTGACGAAATATTCAATGATAAAAACGACTGGAAAGTATACAAAAATGTTGATATATCTAGATATGGCAAACTTATTGCATTTTTGAATCGTAAGGCAAAAGAACACAAACTAGAGAAAAATTTAAATTAAGTTCAAATCACAAATATGAATACATCTAACCACTCGACTTCCCCTAACTCTAACTCCTAAGATTAAGATGGCCGACGCGAGATCATCGCGTACGCGTACCGAAGTAAAAAACTTGTGTAAAGCTTGTAAAAAAAGTCGCTATAAATAGTGTAAAGTGTTCAAAATGCAAAGATACTTTTCATCCCTCATGTATGGTGCAAGCAGCAGAAGCAAAGAATCCTGCATGCCGCCACGAGACTGAATTACCTGATGATGACAAGACTCAAGCGAATGACGATAGTACGTCTAGAAATATATTTGAGCTAGAAAATCGGCTTTTGAAGAGATTACTCAAGGAAATGGAATCCAGAAACTAAACTTTGAATGAAAACTGCACTTTCTTGAGAGAAATCATGAGTAATCATGAAAACAAGGAAATACAGACAGTACCGAAGCTTACATCTCTTCATGTTACCAGGCTTGATCCTAGAACGAGACCTGAGGACTTAACAAGGCTGTTGTAGGGAAATTTTCCAGAGGTGCAATGTGACGAGCATCTATCTAAACATCCGGACTTGTATAAATCTATGAAAGTGACAATACTACAAGATCACTTTCGAGATGTATGGAAACGTGAAGTGTGGCCTAGTGGGGCTTTGGTCTCACGATTTTTTGTAAAAAAGAGGGTACCGCTACAATCAGAGACTCAAGTGGACCCTCCTCATCAACATCTGTAATAAAAAAGGAGTCGCACACTGTATATAGGGGGGCAGACCCTTGTCCCAATCAACTATCCGTACTGCACCTAAATATTCAGTGCTTGCGAAACAAGATAAATGAAATTGACGCCAAACAATTCGAGTTTGGTTGGCTGTGTTTTTCTGAACATTGGATGCTGGAGGATGAGTTGAAGTTTGTACATCTGGACAACTACCATCTGATAGACAGTTTTTGCAGGTCGAATTTTATACATGGCGGAGTGGCAATATTCGCCAGAACAGAGTTTTCAGACTTATGTACACAAAAGTCAGACATTACTGACCTATCTGTAGAACTGCATTGTGAAGTTTGTGCAGTGGAGGTATCCAAATTTAACTTACTTATAGTGACAGTCTATAGATCACCAAAAGGGGATTTCAGTGTTTTTATGGAAGTAATTGATAGAATTGTAGCTAAAATCTCTATGCTAAATGTTGAACGGAGACTTCAATGTTAATTTTAATAATGTGTCAGATAGAAGGCTTGCCGCTCTCTTGGACGTGCTAGCCTGCTCTTTTCTTTATCCCACGATTTATGATAATACTAGGCAAAAAGCCTGCATTGATAACATAATCACAAATATAACATCAAATTTTGAAACCCAAGTGATCGATGCTTCTCTGTCCAATCACTGTGGAGTGGCTATGGTGTTTTCAGTGGTTAAGCAGCCTGTGCTTGCGAAAGAGTCTGTCATGACCAGGCCAATTACTCAGAAGGGCCTTTTTTGCTTAATACATTGGTGGAAGATTTAGATTGGTCTTTCTTGGAGAACACCGAACTGACAGTTGATGCTAAGTTTGAGGTGTTTTTGAATCGTGTTGTGGAGGTGGTTGAGGCTGCCTTTCCTCTGAGGAATAGACCTTTTATCAACAGCGACCCGGTGATAATTTGGTTTAATGACGAGCTGCGTAAAATGCGGGAAACTTTGAGTTTTCTGACTGACATGTCGAGATCAGGGGACATTCCTGGGATGCCGAACATCGTCTGAGAATTTCGAATCAAGTATAGACGTGCGATCGGGCAGGCTAAGGTGAGAGCAAATGATGATTTTATTGGCGGCTCTTCAAACGGCCCCAGAGCTATGTGGCAGGTTATAGGTAAATACGAAAACAAATCTAAGGATAATATTACGTCAACTCACCTATGCCCTAGCGATTTTAATAACTTTTTTGTTGGGGAGGTTGAGAGATTGATCAACACCATGCCAGTGGCTTCCAGGTCGAGTGCTGAGTATTTTTCTGAGGCGATTGTGGGCCCTCAGAACTGTTCGTTTCATGAATTGACTTTTATTCAGGTGAGAGATATCATGTTTAATTTAGAGAACAAGGACAGTAGAGATTTCTATGGTTTTAATACCAAAATTATAAAATGTATTGCAAATGAAATTTATATACCATTAACCCGACTATATAATGAATGCCTGCGGAAGAGTGTGTTTCCAAAATGCCTCAAAATCTCCAAAGTAATTCCTGTTCATAAAAAGGGGCCTAAGGATGTCCCTGGAAACTTCAGACCAATTTCCATCATTCCGGTCTTTGGAAAAGCTTTTAAAAACCAGTTAGTTACCCATTTCGAAAACTGTGATTTGTTTAATGTTAGACAATTTGGTTTCAGAGAGGCACACTCTACTGTCATGGCAATTGACAAGATTATCGAAATTATCAAAAGTGCATATGAGGAATGTGGGTATACAGCGTCTTTGTTCTGTGATCTAACAAAGGCGTTTGACTGTGTCTCCCCCAGCTTACTGATTGCAAAACTGAAAGGCTATAACTTTACTACTGATAGCGTGAATCTTCTTGAATCGTATCTCACTGACAGAGAACAATTTGTTTCTTTGAACGGGAATAAGTCTAATACACTACCTGTGAGATTTGGGGTACAGCAGGGGTCTGTGCTGGGACCGGTCCTATTTCTTATTTATATTAACGACATAAAAGTAATGAGTGATAATGGTGAAATTATTTTATTTGCAGACGATACCACAGCTCTGAATGTCCATCGTGACCTGTCAGTTGCGCGGGGATTACTTGGGCAGACAAGGGCAAGCCTAAATGACTGGTTTTCAGCTAATCAGTTATGCCTAAATGACGCAAAAACTAAGGAAATGTATTTTTCACTTAGAGATCTGAGTTCAGTAGATAACAGTGAGAGCGTTCGTTTTCTGGGTGTGTATCTGGCTCCCAAGTTGACATGGTGCCATCATACCGAGTTCCTAGCTAAAAAATTGGCAAGTAACATCTTTTTATTGCGGAGTTTATCGGGTCACTTCTCGAAGCCAGTCTTGGTTATTGCCTTCCATGCAATAATACAGGCCTTAATATCTTACTCCCTGTTTAATTGGGGACATGCCTCTTCGGCTTCCAGGATTTTCTCGCTTCAGAGAAGAGCTGTCCGTATAGTGGATGGCTTAAGTTACCGGGAAGATTGCCGAGCCGCATTTTCTAGGCCAAATATTTTAACTTTGCCCAGTCTCTATATTTTTCAATGTCTGGTCCACGTCAAATCAAACGAAAACTCCTATATCAGGCATGCCAACGTCCATCGACATGGTACTCGCAACAACATTTATAAAGTACCTAGTACCTAATTTTCAGAGACTTAGTAAAACGAAGACTGGAACCAACTATTACGGTCCTAGGGCATTTAACTTGTTGCCACGGGGTATCAGAGAATTGCCTGTTGGCACGTTCAGTAGGGCAGTGAAGGGGTATCTTATAAAAAAAAGTTTTTACTGTCTTGAGGATTATTACTCCAATAATTTTAATTTTAAGGATTTTAACCTGTAACTTAGTTGTGACATGTAATTTTTTATTTGTTTTAGGTGTAAGTATTTTATTTTAATTATAAGTCACTTGTGATTTCATATTTCATATTGCTTCTTACTGAAAAAAAGATTGGGATTTTATTGTTAAAAAATATCTATTCCAATCCAATATTGTGACGTGTGTAAACATCTTTGTATGTGTTAACATTAATAAATTATTTGATTTGATTTGATAATATTAAAATTAATGTTAACGTAGGAAATAATGATTTTTCTAATCAATAGATATACTTACGGCACATGTTAAATTCTAATATTATAACACTAAAACTTTGTTACCTTCATTTTCGTGAGTTTTATTTATGTAGTAAATGTAGAATGAATAAAAAATTGAATGCCGGCCCTAACACTCAAGCCCTGAAACACTAACATGAGAGTCTGATTCCTCTGTGATAAGTAGGAGTAAAACCACCTCAAAATAACAACCCGAAAACCATAGATTTTCAGCACTGCCAAATAGTTTGCAAGACAATGTATTATTTTTTCTAGAAATATGACCATTCGCTCCTTAACGGGATTTTCAGCAATCTTGCCAAGTGTAGGCACAATTTCTATTTGATTTGTTAATATTATTTTGTATTGTTTTATTTAAAATGTTTATTTTAATTTCGTAATCTTGACCCTATAAAAAATAAAGCCGTTATATATTAAATACTATAATTTTTTAAAATTACATCACCAATTATTGTCTAAAATATGATATATTAGGTAAAATATTTGCTTTTTTGCAAAAATATTAAATCTTATTATCCTACTAAATACAAATTTTGAGGAACCCAAAAATTTTATTTCTTATAACATATATCAATAACCCAAATTTATTTTGGTTTTTAACTTATTACCTAATGACCACTTAATTGGTCTTATTTCTAATTGCTTATATTATTAATATTATTAAATCTATATTTAAAAAAATCTGTAGAACAAAAATCTAATTTTATCGAACACTTGTGGTAAGAGATTTTATAGTACTCACAAGACAAAAATGTAAGTTGTTTCAGCAGAAGTCGGGCAGGTTGTTCTGCATTTTAAGATAAGGAATCATAGAAGGCATATTCATTTCTCAAATAGAATATTGTCATGATTTCCAAAACACATTTGCCTTTTTCTGATACCGGACAAAGCTGACAAATTCTATCACCTCTGTAAATTGTATAATGTCCCAAGTCATTGAACTTGTTTCAATAATGCGCATTTATCTATTTTTGCTCCATGTCGAATCAAACGATTATCTGGTATAATCAGCACTACACAATGTTATTAATATCAAAGCTGTTCTTACGAAATTTGAATGGGCAATTTGGTAAAGAAATGTTATAAAAAGCGGGAATGAGCCAAAATATTAAAAGATTAGTCGACACGTCTAGCACAGAATTACAACATTATAGGTATCGCGTCCACAAGTATATACATACAAA
>MU188140.1:9089-53101 GCA_016904865.1 Pissodes strobi | reverse complement strand
TGCGTCACGTCACGATTTATTCAATAAAAACACAACTTAATATAGGCAAACACATAAACAGAATAACCTTAGACTATGAGTACATGGAAACTAATCAATAAAACTCCGAACTCTCTAGAAAAGCAACCGCAATATAGAAAGTATTCACTTCTATCACGTGTACTGTGATATTCGCAATTTTTTGAAGTGAATACTTCTTTGGTTTCATGAGAGTGAATTTTCAAGGCCGCGTCACGTCTCGTCACGATTTGCTGCGTCACTTCACGATTTATTCAATAAAAACACAACTTAATATAGGCAAATAAATAAACAGAATAACCTTAGACTATGAGTACATGGAAACTAATGACTAAAACTCCAAATCTTTTAGAATAGCAACCGCAATATAGAGAGTATTCAATTCACTTCTATCACGTGTAGTGTGATATTCGCGATTTTTTGTAGCGAATACTTCTTTGGTTTCATGAGAGTCATTTTTCAAGGCCGCGTAAGGTCACGTCACGATTTGTTGCGTCACGTCACGACTTATTGATTAAAATCACAAATTAATATAATATAAACATAATAACCTTAGACTATGAATACATGGAAACTAATCAATAAAACTCCGAACCCTCTAGAATAGCAACCGCAATATAAATGTATTCACTTATTTCTATGACGTGTACTGTGATACTTCCGACTTTTTTATATTTTTCCTTTCCATGACTTTCACTGATATACCGGGTGTCCCACAATTCATTTTACAGCAAATATCTCGCATATTTGAAGAAATAGAGATTTGGTCTCAAAACACCTTTACAATGAAGCTCATGACTGACTACAGAGCGTTAAAAAAAACGTTTTTGGAGAACTACTTGATTTTTTTAAATGCAACACCCTGTATATTTTTTAAGTTCTGAATCTCCTCGTGCTCCCCTTTACAACCGTCTATCATTTAGTTGAGATTTCTTGCTTCGTTGCCAATTTATTCAGTATTTTGTAGTTAAAATACCAACATTTAAAAAAAACTCGTATATACATAAAATCAATTAGAAATATGGAATTACATTTGCAACTTATGTTCGAATTGTGCTCCTCCACATTGTATACAAGCTTCGAATCGTCGCAACAATTCTCTGGTACAAGCGGTTGATATCATTTACGGCGTTATGACACGGCAGGCTTGTCGAATCCTATTTTTAAGGTCTTCTAAGTCTACGGAACGAGTTTGATATAAAAGTTCCTTCAGATAACCCCACAAGAAGAAATCGAGTGGGTTTAAGCCAGGGGACCGTGCTGTCCATCTAAAACAGCCCCTGTTGCCAACCCAACCGTTAGGAAATACGTTGTCAAGATATTGAGTAACCACACGAGCATTATGGGGAGGAGCGCCGCGCCGCCGTCCTGCTGCCATATCATACTTCTGCGTTCTGCTAGCGGAATTTCATCCATTAATTATGGTAATAAATTTTGCAAAAATCCGAACATCATTGTCCTGTTAAGGTGTTTTCATAAGAGTACGGGCCAATCAAATGTCCATTAAGAAGGCGACACCAAACGTTTATGCCCCACATATTTTGAAACCTTGCTTCTTGAAACCAGTGGAGATTCTGTATTGACCAGTAATGGGCATATTGCTTATTTACTTCTCCATTATTATGAAAACGGCTTTCATCAGTCCAACAAATTTGATTTAAAATAGCGTAGTTATCGTTTAACATCACTTGCATTATAGCAATAAATTCTAATCTACGCTCGAAATCAGTAGGTTGTAATGCTTGCACTAAATGTATTTGAAAAGGTTGGTACCTATGTTGCTTCAAGATTCTTTGTAATAAGCCCAAGCTCCTTAGCAAGAATGCAAGTAGAATTTTTGGAATATATACCAACATATGCCAAAACGTTTATGGTATTCTCTTCACTTTTAGCTGGGGTGGGATGTTGTGAATATTTTCTAGAAGGAAAAGATCCAGTACGCATTTTCTGCTCCAACTTGTAAAACACCATATGTGACGGTGAACGACGCTCAGGGAAGCGATCGTGATATAAACGGGCGGCGTCTCTAGAATTTCTTCTACACTCTCCATAAATAAGCCAGACATCGGCATTAAATATAAACGGCATTTTTAAAGAAATAACGATAATTATTATTAATTATTATTGGTCGGGATAAACAATGGATTTTATTATTGTTTAATACCATAAAGAAGGGTGTGGTATCTTAATTAACCACTTTCAATGAACTGTATTATTATAGGGTAGTGAGAGGAATTGAAACATGTATTCGGTTTAATCTACTTTAATAATGCAGGTGTAAATTGCATTTGAATATTATATATATAAATAAATAGCGTTTTCTATGTTAAACAGAAATTATATATGTACAATTCTTAGAATAATTGCATGCATTCGTCTTCGTCCATTCAAGCATAAAACTAATATTACAAAAGGTTTCTTAAAATTAGAAATATCTACTGAAAAGTCTTGATTGTTTGATTTAAAAATGAGTTTTTATCTTTCTTATTTTAATACTTCGTTCTGTAACTTAGCAACTTTCACACAGCATACCTTTCACCTTGACTGCTTTACCTGTCTTCAACGGGGAGAGATTTTACTTAGTTATTTTCCAAACTTAATTTTTGTGTTTACGGAAACCATAAATCCAGCTTTCACCGTGCTTACAGAAATTTGACCAGGAATGTCAATCAGCCTTCCGCCATCTTATGTTCCATTTTCCAAAGGGGACGCTATCGTTCTGACTTCGAAGAATTGCTTTAAAAACCCAAAAGGAGGTCTTTGTCCAACCTTGGACCAAGATAACTGAGGTGCACTAAATATTCTCTAATATTTGTGCATACAAGAGAAATTGGCCCAAAAAGGAATGTGACCTTTTGGCGCGAAGAGGCACTTGCTGGAGAGCGGTGACAAGAACGATCCAACAACGTGGAGTGTTAGCAGAGCACTGACTTGATTAATTTCTTTCCTTGAGCTAGTCGCCTAGCGGCAAAACCACATAATAAAAGTGGGCGGTAACACATACCGAATTCATTTGAGATAAAAAGGGTATAAACTGTTTTTTTCTTTATTTGACAGACTGATTGTTCACAATGCTGACGGAGACAAAAATACATTAAATTGAAAACGATTACAAACGTTTTCCTTTACGAGTGAAGAGTTGCTGAATTGTAACATATTATACTGGCAGGACTGTTGTACAGGTTCGAATTAAGGGATCGTCCGTCCAGGTTTGGACTAAGGGGTTTTGAAAAACGGGCATATGCTAATTTAAATGCACAAATTGGGTTGTACCCGGGGTGAAATAAATCTATTTTGTGTTTAATTGCGGCTCTTTCATTCTACATACCTACAGGGTGTTATCACCAAATGATACGGTGAAAAACGATAGTTTCTACACGTGTTGGGGTGTTTCCCCAACAATTATTCTCTCTATCAATAACTTTGACGTACTTTCAGCTATAAGGATATCTATGGAGATGACAACTAATTACGAATAAAGTTGTTAAGGTAATAAAACGGAATTATTGTAAGTATAGGATATCATATAAATATAATAAAATACTGAATAAATTGGCAACGTCGCAATAAATCTGAACTAAATGCTAAATGACACATAGTTGTAAAGGGAAGGACGAGGAGATTCAGAACTTAAAAAAATATACAGGGTATTGCATTTAAAAAAATCAAATAGTTCTCCAAAATTTTGTTGTTTAGGCACTATGTAGTCAAGTCATGAGCTTCATTGTAAAGGTAATTTCAGAACATTCAAAAGTCATTTTGAGATCATATCTCTATTTCTTCAAATAAGCGAGATATTGGCTGGACACCCGATATTTAAGATCATTGGTGAATGTTTTAACTTATCGGAAAAAGGCTATCGATATAGGATAGAGATATTAGAGTTGAAAATTAGAGTAATTATTCCTACTACCTTCCTTTTTTTAATTTTGAGAATTTCGAAAAGCAATCTTTTTTGTCCGATTGAAAGGATCCAATTAATTGCTTTTCCTACACTTTTTTTCCAGTTTTTGTAGCCCCTGAAATCTACCTCGGGAACGGTTAAAGATGGAAAGTTGCTGTTTTCACCAATCGATTATTGACGAAAAGTAATTTAATAATCGTTGCATTGAAAAATGGACATGGTGAAAAAACTGTTGACAAAAAACACTTTCCTTTCAAACATGACGTGTCTCAAATGTTTTCGAGATATGAGGCTTTGACAAATATCTTTAAACCTTCAAAAAAACACCGATCCTAACGTGACTCAATGATTTCAACGAAATCTAACTCGAACGGTAATACTTATTTAGAAAAGCCTGCAGAAGCGAAACATGTTAAAATTTTGAAAACGTTGTTTTTGTAAGAAAGCTATCGCTTATTCGCTCTGTGCGTCAGGGTGGTGGGAGAAATGACGAACGATCGTGCGCGCGAGTCGGAAAAATTTGGAACTTTATTCAGCTACTATACAAATATACACGTGGAATACATCGAAAACGGGTCTGGTGTCATATAAGCAAAGTCGATTTTAAAGATTTTTTGGGTTCAATGGAAATATTACATCCAATGGAACACATTAATGCAAAAAAATTTGCGGATGAAGCACTTTTGACGCCAAAAATTGAAAAAGAAATTTCAGAAATAAGGCAGTTTAGTGACATTTAAATGCGAAAACTCCCCCAATATGACGTTAATGATGACAATTTACATGCAATGTTGTCAGACGTGGCTAACCTTCTTGATTTTCAAGTAAGCAAATTGCCAAGTCCAGGAGCATGTTTCATAAAGTAGAGGTGCGCGCTTGTTCCTTATATGCCTCAGACTAACCAAATAAGCTCCCATTTGTCTGTTAACTAACCCAAACTAACCAAAACTAATTCAGACTAATGCAAAGTAACCCAAACTAACCAAAACCAGTCCAGACTATCGTAAACTAACCCAAACTAACCCAGACTGACCAAAAGTAACCCATACTAAGCAAAACTAACCCTGGCTGTTTAGCCATACATATATGTAATAATAAGTATATATAAGTAATAAAAGTTTACTTACGGTACACTGTCGACTCAATTTGTTCATTTCCCAGTAAATGCCCTAGATCAAGTACATTTGTTATAAAATGAAATAATTTTAAAAGACAAGCGCGCTACACACACGTAAGTCAACCACAGCTAACCCAAAATAACCAACACTAACCCAAACTAGCCAGCACTAACCCACACTAACTAAAACCAACCCAGGCTAATACAAACTAACCAAGACTAACCAAAACTAACCCAGGCTAACCATAATTAACCAAAGTAAAGAGACAAGCGCGCGTAGCGCGCTTGTCTCTTTGCCATTCCAATCTAAGCAAAACCAACCGAGCCTAACCAAAACTAACCCATACTAACCAAAACTAAACCCAAACCGACAAAAACTAACCCAAGCCAACCCAGACTAACCAAAAGAAACCCATACTAACCAAAACTAACCCAGACTAACCCTAAATAACCAAAGTAAAAAGACAAGTGCGCTACGCGCGCTTTTCTCTTCGCTATCCCAAAACAAGCAAATACAACCCAGACTGACCAAAACCAACCCATACTAACCAAAGCTAACCCAAATAAACCCTAATTAACCAAAGTAAAGAGACAAACGCGCTACGCGCGCTTGTCTATTCCCTATCCCAAACTAGGCAAAACCAACCCAGACTAACCAAAACTAACCCTATGTAACCAAAGTATATTTCAAACTAAGCAAAACCAACCCAGACTAACCAAAACTAACCCATACTAACCTAAATCAACCAAAACTAACCCTAATTAACATATTCAAGATTAAGCAAAAATAATCGAAACTAACTTTAATTAGCCAAAGAAGCGCATTGAGGCGAGCGCGCTACGCGCTTGATTAACCCCACCCATCACAAAATCAAAATTAATTAAAAGTAACAAAACAAACGCACTACGCGTGATACTCTCTTAAACTAATCTAAATGATCTTTTAAATTTGTATCTATTTCAATAAACTAAATGAATTAATTTATATGACTTATTATTAAAAGTGACCCCCTTCTAGCGTAACATCTAATTCTGGGAAATCATATATTCGAATTATTGTTATTTTATTAAACAAAGCCATTAAGAATCATTATTTATAAGAAGTTTTCGTCCCACAGTACTTTTGAAACATATTCAACACGAGGCTGTTATATTTTAGAACCAAATAGAAATTACACTTGGCAACATCTACCCGTACAACAGCCAGCTGAGCCGTGCTAAGCCAACCTATATAATAATGTTTTAAGAAATAGTCATGTTGACGTTTATCTCATAAATATTTTATTATGGTTTTAAAGTGCAAAAAAACAGTTTTTTTCTTCAAACGTCAGTAAATCCGTCATTACTTGACTGTGTAGGCGGCCGTGAAGTTTCGTTTTTCCTCCGCCGGAGCTTTACTTTTCACTTTTCCGCCGGCGGAGGTAAAAGTGTTGTCATAGCAACATAGATACTTATTAAACTAAAATTTGTATTTATCACTCAATTTGTCCACTGCATTTCTAAAAATCCCTAATTTAGGAACAACTTGGTTATTATTTAATCGAACTTACTCAATAACTGCTTATCAATACGGAATTAAAACGCAATCGGAGACGCGATTTTAAAAAAATAATTATTGTTGACAGTGTCCACTGACAGTTTTATGTTACATTACTATAGCAACAACCTGTGCCTATTCACCGACACCGGTCTACGCCTTGCGAACCCACATCTTTAATAATTATTATTATTACTATTAAAAAGAGATGTTTTTGCACTAATTTGTCGACATCTGAAGAAAAAACAGCATATTTTATTTGGAGGAAAGTTACTTTTCATGGCTTGCTCTCTATTACCAGCCTCACTCCGTTCGGCTGTTAAACACAAGCGCGCCATGAAAAGTATCACTTTTCCTCCATATAAAATAATATACTATTTTCTTCAAACGTCAGTAAATCCGTCATTACTCGACTGTGTAGGCGGCCGTGAAGTTTCATTTTTCCTCCGCCGGAGCTTTACTTTTCACTTTTCCGCCGGCGGAGGTAAAAGTGTTACCATAGCAACATAGATACAAACAAACAACAAAGCAAGCGTCAACAACTCAAGAATTATTAAACTAAAATTTCTATTTATCACTCAATTTGTGCACTGCATTTCTAAAAATCACTAATTTAGGAACAAATTGGTTATTAACTTAATCGAACTTACTCAATAACTGCTTATCAATACGGAATTAAAACGCAATCGGAGACGCAAATTTAAAAAAATAATTATTGTTGACAGTGTCCACTGACAGCTTTATGTTACATTACTATAGCAACGACCTGTGCCTATTCACCGATACCGGTCTAAGCCTACTTGCGAACCCACTTATCTTTGATAATAATTATTATTATTACTATTAAAAAGAGATATTTTTGCATTAATTTGTCGACATTTGAAGAAAAAACAGCATATTTTATGTGGAGGAAAACTTACTTTTCATGGCTTGCTCTCTATTACCAGCCTCACTCCGTTCGGCTGTTAAACACGAGCGCGCCATGAAAAGTAGCACTTTTCCTCCATATAAAATAATATACTATATTTGCAATTTGTATGAAAAGAAGCTTTATATTATGTTATTATTAACCTTCTGCGATCATACCTTAGGACAAAGTGTACTGGAATCTGGAATTGTGTTTATTAGGAAAAAATGCAATTTATTTTGAGTAAATGTGCTTCATCCGCAAATTTTTTTGCGTTAATGTGTCCCATTTGATGTAATCTTTCCATAGAACCCAAAAAATGCTTCAAAATCGACGGTGCTCATATGACACCAGAACCAACAAGGATAAGTATCATAACCTGTGTGATATATTTTCGAAGCCGGTTCTTATGATTAGTTCAATGGATAGCACTAATAATCCCGAAAAATATATTTAATAACTTAATTTCAGTTTGTCTATCAATTTCCAATTGAAAAAATAAATTATTCTAAATCGTCTTCATTCATTCTAAAGTAGTTTCAGTAAAACTTCATGAATCGAATTTTTAATCGTATCAATTTCACAATGCTATTATTATTATTATTATTATTATGATATTCTCATGTTTACGCTTTCATAACCTACAAAGTTTTAGTATTATGCTGAATACACACAAAATGCAATATCGAACTTGTCTTTTTTCAGTCGAATCGATAAATATTCTCATATGACAACGTATTATCTGCAGAACTAATTATATAACACTAAAATAAACAATTTTTCTTGAATTTTCAATCGTTTCCGATATACTTGACGTGTTGCGTATCTAAAAAATTCGCCACATTTTGTACCACCAGATGTCGCGTCGTGTAACGCACATAGCGAATACAGTAATGTTGTGGTCACCCGGTACATACAAACTACTTCAAACTTTTTATTTAATGAATTTAATAAATTACACTCTACTTTTTAAGTACACCATTACTTATTTTTTATTAAGAATACATTGTATGTTAATTTGTCTTAGAGTTTCTTCTTTTTTGCTTCCTCCCGTAGAGTTTCTAAATATGGTGATTCTTTGTCATTGTGGAATGGTTCTACGTGAGCTTCTGGCTGAGTGGACTGCACAATTCCAGCAGGAGCAAGAACCAGTGGTGGATTACGGTTAACTAAAATAAAGAAGATATATGTAATATGCGCATGCAGTAGCCTCCTCAACATTATACAAACTAAAATTTAAAAGATTATATTGTTGAGACATTAAACTATTCAGCAATGAGAGGTTTTCTGCGGAATTAAATACTAAAACCAACATTTTGATGGTTAGATGCCGTATGTAGGCAAGGATAAGGATTAAATAGTTACGGCGGACGTTACCATGTCGAAAAGGAACATAGATAATTATAAAGTGACGGAAAAATTATTCCAATATTATCAAGCGGATCACTAATAGTAATGGGTGAATCATGTACTTCGACAAATAAGTTTCTCTTTGCATGTTTAATAAGTTTTTTAATAGTTGCGAAAATAATTACCAAATAAAATGATCGCTTAGATAAAATTCGATTTTTTAAAAATAGTTTGATTGTCTTAACTTTTTTCTTGAATTGTTTGTTCTCTTTCTCTTATTATTATTTTTTATTTCATTTAAGACAGTTAATATTGGGACATTAAGTTTATTTTGTTAATTGACACGGTTCTTGAATAGCTGTAGGTTGTAATTAGGCGGAAACAGATGCACTGGGAATAAGTTCCACAGTGATACAGTGTGCCAGACAAAGGAGTCCTTGTAAAGCCATGCTCTAGGTGTTTCCAGTTGTACGCACAAACGGGTGCGCCGCGCTCTTGCCGTTTGTCATGACTGTCTAACAGGCGTTGCGTTGTAACTTCTACGACATACCTAATTCCTCATCTTCTTCATCAACTTCTAAATGTGGTTCAGCTTCTTGCTGGGGGAAATTTATTACTGTAATATTTTTGGGTGGATGGTCTACTTCACTTTCAACAATAACCGCTTCTTGATCCGGAGCCAAAACAGCATCAGCGTTGTTCACATAGTCTGGTTTGTTGCTTAAGGCGCCAAATACGCTGCCGCTAGATACACCTAAAAGTAAAATAATCTTAAGAACAGCAAACATAACTTGTTATTTCAAGGATTTTCAAGGCGCTATATTTTGCTAGCTCAATAAGCTATCGTTGATATAAATTTAAAAAGGATGCCATTATCTGAATATTAATAACACATACTCATAGATAATTAAAGTAATGTTAAATAAGTAAATATGGAAAATAATTTGGATAAAAGTAGTCAGAAAGCATTGTTTTAATTGAAAAAAGAAGAATTTTTTGAATATAACATTTATATATTTGGTACGTTTTATTGAACAAATAGATGATGCTTGTATGTTTCTAATAAAGAACCACAACATGGACACAAAATATCAATTCTAACAAATGCATATCGAGGTTCAGTATCAAAACATCCAGTTGGTAAAGAATCATGGTTCCCAGCAAGTTTGTTGGGAGTTCTTGTCACAAAATAAGCTATAAATAAGTTGTGGTAAGCCCGCTATAATAGCTGGTTATAGCCAGCCACTTATTAGGATTGCAGCTGTTGCAGCCATGATATCAGCCATATTTCCAAAATTGTAATTGTAACCAAATCGTTTTTAAAGAGGTTTGTAAAAATAATGCTTTGGCTTCATCTGCTGGAAATTAAACGCGAATACAACCATTTATATTTGGGGATGGTAATGAATTACTGCGAACGGTATATGAAAATGCTACTTACTTTCGACAACGAGATTGTCGTTGAGACTTCGTTAATCGAGATTGAGATTTAACCTGCACCGAACGGATCTTTACGAGATAGAAGGAAAAATGAAGGTAATTTTTTATTTTCCAGATTAACATCTTACTAACGATTTAATATTATGCTCTAAATTTTCGACAACATCCAAGAAGAACAGAAAAAATAGATGTTTGGCTAAATCAGATTTTTGTACTCATCCTTTTGGGGCGAAACTTATCGAAAATGAGAGGTTTAATTCCTTAGATGATCTAACCTTCAGAAATGCTCATACGAAATTGTTTATTTTGCTGGCTGGTCGCAATAATCGTTATTGTTACAATGTTTGCCACTGGTTATGGATGGGTTTCACAATAATTGATGACGAAGTGTAGCTTCAATTAGACACTGACCATCTAGGCTCTAGACTCCACAGTTAAAACTATGGTAACTGACTCAAAACAAATGGTTGTTATATATTGTGAAAATGGGTGTTAAATTGACGCAATTGTAGTTGGCCTATTATAACATAATTTATTTATTAATTCCATGCTTAAGTCTTAATTGATTAAAATAAATTTGAGAGTCTGAAGTTTAGATTATAGAATTAATTAGATAATTATTAAAAAAACTTGCCTGCGGTACTTTGACTGTTCAAGATCTGTTCTCCTAGAGGAGGAATGTTAGCGTTAAATTCGTGCTCTTTTTCAGCATCAGGAAGCCGTTGCTCCAACGTAGGTATCGTCGCAGGTCTCTGACTTGAAGTTTGTAGTTCTTTGTAGCCTCCACCTTCTTGCTCAATAGTTATTGTAATTTTGATTGGTTGTTTCGGTACAGCATAAACGACCTAAAAATAAGGAAGTTTATAATAGTTGACTATTTAGGTGCATATAGAGCGACCCGCTAATATTTGTGTAAAATCGATATTTTAGAAAATATTTATGGGATTTGTAGTAGCACTTCTAGCATTTTCTTAAAAGGTTGAAAACGGTCAAATTTTACTTCAAGAATGATAATAACGCTACAAAAATACGAAAACATTAAAGGGAGAATATTCAGAATGATCGAAGAGTACCATCTCTACCAACTATAATTAATACGAGGAAGTTATTGCAAGGAACAGCATCTCTAGTAAATAGGAAAAGGAAAAAACAAAGAATTATATTATATATTATATTGCTTTATTTTCAATAAAATCATGGATCACGAAGCAAGATAGTTAGTTATGGAACAGTTCAGAGAACTTTAAATCAATATGAGTACCACGATTTGTCAGTTTAACATTTAAAATACGACCAGAAAAAGACATGAATTTGTTCAAATTATAAAAGTTTTAATCAGGATACAAATGTGGACCGATGACGCAATATTACCACTGCCGGTGTTTATAGTAGCAAAAACTATCATATTCGGTCCGATTAAAACACAAGCTGTTGAATAAATGGCTTTTCAAGGTCGTCCCTCAATACAAGTGTGGTGCCGCATTTTGGGGCATAAGGTCTTAAAACTGGTTTTTAGCCGTGTCACCTTAAATTGGTTAAGATATTTTGGAACCTTTGGAAAATGAAACTTTATCGATTAACTATCACTTCAAATTCCACAAAATACGATTTGGCAACAATCCCATGGCCCTCCTCCAGGCTGGAGAACACCGAAGTACAAAGGCTGAAGCTGATCAATGGAAGTTTCTGATAAGCGGATCTACATTGTATTAGCAGGCAGGAACGTCAAGCTGGTAAGAGCAGCTTGATTACGGGGAGTGACGCCCCCGCAATTCCGAGTTGCCATGGGATGTGGCTTATCAAATCACATCGTTCTCTTCCAGGCTGGAGAACACTAAATTACAAAGTCTGAGGAGTGACCGAAAAAAACCCATATTTACCCCTTCCAGACTAAGGACCACCGTAGGAATAAGTTTGAGGCCGATAATTCCAGTGAAAGCGGCCCTAGGTGGTAGATGGATAAGCCATATCGTCCGTTGAAAAACAACCTCACCAGAACTGGGAACTTCTAAGTGGTTTTTCCGAATCACATTTCGCTTCCGCGCTGGTGGTTCCGTGTTTCACGGACATGATGGCACTTCCAGGATCAAAATATTCCGGAGGTAAACTCCCCAGCTATTCGGATCGCCAAGCGCTGGGGGTCTTTCATGCAACATTTCACAGGTAGCAAAAATAGCGAACCAATTTAGAATAGATTTCTACCGCAACATCTACAAGCAAATAGACCACACATACTAGCTCTTGCAAAAATACAAGTATGTTCTAGAACGACAGCAATAAGCTACCTCTACCCTGGTTACGACCTACCCTCCTGATTTACACATAAGTTTGGAATATTTTTTTGGTCCGAAGTGATCTTTCGTGCCACCGCGAAGAATCACTCGAACCGAACAATCTTGACGTCATGTGGCTCAAGTTGTTCGTATGCTGTCTCTATCGCCCTCCCAGCGATAGAGCCTACAAAGGCTTCTTTACAAAATAAGCTACCACTTTTGATTCAATGCAGACCCGAATTCAGAAATCATCGTTCTGGTAGATTTAAATGCTTACAAACATCATAACAAGACCGACAACGAAGGTAGAGAAGCTGAAGTTTTTGCCATCAGCTAAGTTCTTACTCAACTGGTAGACGAACCAACTCAGATCTCAGAGAGGGGCGAATTTGCCGCCCTCCTGGATCTTTTTCTAACCTCAAGTCATGACCAGTGCACAATTATAGTTGGTCTGCCATTAGTCACTTCTGACCACAAACTTATTACAACGGTTTGTGAACTGCCACTACCTAGATTTTCCTTGGCTCGACGTCTGCTTTGATACTGACGACCCGACCCATCAGTCTATTGTGAAGAGATTATACAAGTATCCCAAATTCTGTCAAAATGAAAGCCATGGTTCCACAGAAGATGCAAAAGAGCTGTAAGTAGAAAACAGCAAACCTACAAGTACTGGTAGCAAAATCAGACTGCTGAAAGTCGCAGTTTTTTACCGACGTGAGAAACGATTGCGAACGTTTGATTGACAAAAGTAAGGACACATAGAATCAAAGGACCATGAATAAACTTTTGCAATGCTCTAGTGGCCACAGGAATTTCGGATCGGTAGCAAAAAGAATAAGTAATAACTTTACAAAAACATCTGTCCCACCTTAGACAGACGAACGCGGCGTCACGGCGACTATAGCTAAGGAAAAAGCAAACACGCTTGCCAAAATTTTTTCTTCGCACTCTACCTTAAACGTCCCCCAAGGCAAGGTTCTCCCCAACATATTCAATGTCAACACTATCATGGCAGAAGTAAAGTTTTATCACCGTAATATTCGTAAAATCCTCAAAGGTACCTAAACACGCAAAAGACATCAGGGCGGACGGAATACCTGCCATCGTGTTAAAGAACTGCGCCAACGAACTAACACCCATTTTGACCAGACTTTTTGCCTGTTATACCAAAGAGGAATTAATGGAAAGTGGCTCGAGTGAAACCTGTTCCAAAAAAGGCAAGAAAGCCACGATCTCAAACCATCGCCCAATTGCCTTGCTTTCTCCAAAATCATAGAACGTGTGACTATACGACTGATTGACTAATCAGCAACTATTCAAGTACCTTGAGACCGACAGAATAATTAGCGATAACCTATACGGCTTTTGCAAAGAGAGATCGACAGGAGATATATTGGCCTATGACAATCATATATGGAGTAGGGCAATTGAGAACTACGAAGAATCACGAGCGATTGCGTTGGATGTGTCGAAGGCACTCGACATAGTCTGACATGACGGATTGCTCAACAAACTGCCGTCCTTTGGACTGCCAGCATCTCTCTGCAGTTGGCTTGCCAGTTGCCTTAAGAATCGATTCCTGCACGTTGCAGTTGGTAGGCACATCTCAGGCACATTCACCATTAATGCGGGCGTGCCTCAGGACGCAATACTTTCACCAACTCTCTTCCTCATCTATATTAATGACCTACCGACCGAAACCATTAATTCTGTTTACAGTCTTGCAAATGACAGTACACTTACCTTTCAATTTAGACCAGAAAAGTGCCCCTGTCTCTCAATTTAGATCAGAAAAATCTTTACCAGTAATTGAGACTTATCATCGCAGACAGGGGCAGATTACAACAAATAATTAAGATCTGGAGAAATTCGGAACTTAAGGCAGCAAAAACCCAAACAGCCACGTTTACCAAGAAAGTCAATACGGCGTGCCCTGACATCATTATGGTAGGATCGACCATTCCTTCATCCCCGTCAATGGGATCGACTACTAGGTGCCTCGGTCAACAGCAATATGTCCTGGCATGACCACGTTGCTAACATCGCAGAATGATCATCGCAGAAGCTTGGTGCGCTATTTCGCAACCAAAAACTGTATACACACCGTGCTTAGAATATTGCTCACACATATGGGGTTCCGCACCTAAGCACGCGCTAAAGCTGCTGGATCCCATTCAGAAGAGAGCTGGATAGTTTGAAATACCGCAGACATGTGGCCGAGATCTCCATGTTTTACAGATATTTTTACGGCAGATGTTTCTGAGGATCACGCCCCCAGCAACGCCTGTTAGACAGCCCCGACAGACATGAGGATGGAGACTTCAATCCCTTTCTCTAATAAACGATCCTATCCTGGAAAATCATGGTTCAACAAAAGGTGTACTCAGGCGGTTTCCAAAAAGAACCAAACTTATCGCAAATGGCGCAACAACCCTTCGGTTGTTTCACGCCGAGCTTTTATGGATGCACGAAATAGCTGCAAACTAATTATTGATCAATCTAAAGCTGATTTTGATCAGAGAGTCCGCGAGAAGCTTTTGAACTGTCCGAACGGCTCAAAATCATTTTGGGGATTTGCAAAGGCCATCGGGAAAAACTTTTCATCTTCAAGTTTTCCACCACTATTGCGCGAAGACAATTCCGTTGCAGTGACTGCAAAGGAAAAGGCAGACTTGTTTACCTCAATGTTTGCACGAAATGCACAAGGAAAGACTCAACCAATGTTCCCTAGGATCGCCACAACAATGCCAGAAATCGTTTTCAAGCAAAAAAAGATAAGAGGGTTACTTCGTCGTCTTGACTGCTCAAAGGCCGCTGGACTGGATGGAATTCCCCCCATTGTTCTCAAACAGTGCGCACTGGTGCTGACACCTATTCTAACCAAACTATACACCTTATGCTACAATAGAGGTATTTTCCCAGCCCTCTGGAAGCGCGCTAAAGTACAACATGTATCTAAGAAGGGAAAGAAAAATATTGCCAGTAACTACCGTCCAATATCTTTAACCCCAGTAGTGGCCAAGGTAATTGAAAGTCATTAATACCGAGATCCTAAAATATCTTGAACATAACAACATAATATCTGATAGGCAATATGGATTTAGAGCGAAGCGCTCAACAGGAGATTTGATGTCCTATGTAACACACATCTGGAATTCAACCCTGGAAAAATACGGAGAGTCCCGAGTCGTGGCTCTTGACATCTCCAAAGCCTTCGACCGGGTGTGGCACCAATCACTCCTGGACAAACTCTCAGCTTATGGCTTTCCACCGGCTCTACATACACTATTGTCTAGTTTTTTAGATAAAAGGAGTATTCAGGTCGCTATCGATGGTGTCTCGTCCGAGGCATTTGCCATCAATGCTGGTGTTACGCAAGGTTCGGTTTTGTCTCCAACTTTATTCCTACTGCACATAAATGACCTACTAAAGCTTACTGAAAACCCCGTTTACAGCTATGCAGACGATAGCAGTCTTGTATCATCCTTTTCTTCTGACAAACCATTATCATCGGCCACTCTGGGACAACTAAGAAGACAACAGGCGGACTCAATCAATCGAGACTTAAACACAATTCTTGAATGGGGATCCAGCAATCTTGTAACCTTCAATTCCAAAAAGACACAGACTGCTGTGTTCTCCCGGAGACAAACTAAGGGAAACTACCTTGACATCATCATGGAGGGTTAAATCCTTTCTCCATCCTCCAATCTTTCGCTTCTTGGAATAACCGCAAGCACTAACTTTTCATGGGATGAGCACGTCCGAGGTCTCGCCAAGTGTGCCTCTCAAAAACTGAGTGTACTTTTCCGTGCCAAAAAATATTTCAGCTCCCATCAGCTGCTTACACTCTATAAAGCGCAAATCAGACCTACTCTGGAGTATTGCTCTCACTTTTGGAGTTCTGCTCCTAAACATACTCTAGCGCTTTTAGACTCCATCCAAAACCGAGCTGTTAGACTTATTCACGACGAAACACTGACTGGTTCCCTTCACACCTTGGAACATAGGCGGATGGTGGGTGGTCTCTCCCTTTTTTACCGATATTATCACGGAAGGTGTTCGACCGAACTTACAACTCTGATTCCCTCCAGTGCCAGCTTTGTTCGTTTCACACGACGAGCTAGAAGCTCTCATCCATATGCTCTTCAACAGAGCACACCCAGAACCAGCCTCTACCAAAATTCTTTCTTCTGGCGTGTAACGAACATCTGGAACTCCTTACCAACCCAATTGTTGGCTACAGTCTAAACATCTTTAAGAAAAGAGTCCATCGGTATCTTTCCTCCTCGCCGTTTCCTACTATAATACCCTAATGGTCACTATTAGGGTATTATAGGCAACGCCTTTTCAAGCGGACTGAAAAAAAAGACGGCAAGAGCGCACCTGTTCATCGTACAACTGGAAACACCTAGAAGATTGCTTTACAAGGACTCCTTAGTATGTCACACTGCCTCGCTGTGGAACTCACTCCCAGGACATCTGTTTCCCCCTAATTACAACCTACAGTTATTCAAAGACCGTGTCAATCAACATCGTCGCACACACACCGCTCGTCGAGTGCGATAAGAACTTCCTTTAGTGCGTGTGCCACCGTCATAAAAATAAAATATATTCTGAAAGTAAGAGACTTTCTTCACAATAATCATTAAGTGGAGATGGATATATATGGAACAATCAACTGGTTCGCGAATTCCCCAGATCCAACTCTTATGGATACCTTCTGACGTCCGCGCGCACGTGCGTCGCCCGTGGCGGCGCATTGGCCTTTGGAACCGCTCCAGCGAGCGGCCAAGGCGTACTGTGTATCACGTGCGGCTCGGGGTGATCCAGTAGGGGGGCGCGTAGACTCGTCTCGGCCGAGTGACGCTCTAGCTGCCCTATGTGGAGCCCCGCCTCGATTTGAGCTTCCTCTCAATATTTATTAATAGTGAATTTGGAAACAGATTCCCTGTGATACCCAAAGGCCGCTTCCGGGTCTAACATAAATTTCTCAGGGTCCCCAATATACTCGCTAGAAGTCAGCGGGGGACTCTTGGTTAACGCTAACTGTTCCTCTGACCTATCTCGATTCAGTTCTAGCACCAAGAGCTCATCCACACTCGGGGGCTTTTGGTGCGCGGTTGCCGTCGACTGAAGGGTTCGGAAAGTCATTTTTTTATATTACAATATTTATGTACTATGTTTTTATCACGGGATGCCAAGTCGTTATCGAGTCGACTACTCGCTATTTCAAAGAGTTCTTAGACAACGTTCAGCCCGTAAACCGATCTCACTGTCAGTCCTGGGGGAACGAAGGTGGGCCCACCAAAGCCTTCCCCGCTATCCAAAAGAAATTGTAGATAGCAGCCACCACAGAACGTCTGTCAGCAGCAGGCTGAATTAAATACAACACAAGGTTAGTGGGCAAGAAATTTGTCTTGGGCAAGAAATTTAGAACACCCTATAGATGTATAGGAGTTCCACTTGATTCTAAGAGTCACCCTATACATGGGTACTACAAAATTAACTCAAAAGTTTAAATTAAATTAAAACAAAACTTCGGCTTACTTTCTCCCTTAGGAAGCCGAAACGTTATTAATCAAATGCTTTGAAGAACAACGGTAGTGGGGAAAGATTCCCAGGGGGGTCTACGGCAGGGGATGCTTTTAAATTTATTTTATTTTTGATTAACTTTTGAGCTATTCGTCGTTTTGTATGTCAATATACAAAATTTCAATTCTTTAGGTTAAGCCTTATTTTCTTTTTTCGGCTCTTATGCCTTTTCGCTTTTCACCCGTAGGCCGAGTAGCTAAAGTATGGGGGAGTCAGGGGGCTCTCCAGTTCTAGAAACCGAACTGGCCGTCGACGCGCTTTACTCTCGCCCGATGTTTAACTACGACTAGTATTGAGGACCAGAGAGGCACATACGTGAATGGGGGGAACCCAAACCAGTAGGCTGACTCAAGGTGCTCGCAAAAAGCCTTATGCCCGGGGTGTTGCTGTAGGGTGCGCACTACAGTTGAAGGTCTCGGTGAATTGTTGGTACTCGGCCGCTTGACAAGGCCTCTTCAAGTACTTAACTTCTGTCTTCAAATTTTTTTTTCTCCTAAATTTCTTCTGTCCTGAAGTTCCAAAAACACCGAAATACTCGATAAATTCGGTAGAAGGCTGATTCGGTACCAGTTGAGAGTGCTGACCCTACAATGTCTTTTCCTTCGCTTCGGGGCTTTTTTCGCTCGTCCGTAAGCTTAGTAAAGACGTTTCTTTCTTCGAGATTGTCGAAAATTCGCCTGACGCTAGTAGCCAAAAATGCCGGAAAATATCATAAATTCCTTAGAGATATGGGGCTAGGGGCTAAATGGATGAGTTGCTCGTCCCGTTAAGATTCTTGAAGATCAACGTTGGCGCTGGCCTAAAGTGGTCTCTTACTTCTTGCCTTCTCGGGATCTGATCGACAAATGAATTTAATTTTTATTCTAGCCACGCGCTTAGGACTGGAAATTTTCACCCGACGACCGCGTTAATTCTCGCGCGAATCGAAGTCCGTTGGGTTTATCGACGACGGTTGACCAAACGGCCGATTCCAGAATCATGGAACGTTAACTGCCGCATTGTGCATTCGTACGCGGCGTGCACTTTTATCCAGTGGCGTGCTTAATTAAATGCGATTAAGTAAAGGACGTTTTTACAACACTTCCTTTAGGACTATTTGAAAAAAAGCGCTCTATAGAGAAAGATATAACAATATTGAAAGACTTCAGAAAGAAGTTGTCGAAGAAATAAGAAATTTAATTGAAAATAAGAACGAAGCAATTATAAATGCACTGGAACGCCAGAAAAGAATTTACGAGAGATATGACCAGGTTAGTTAGATACATGCAGAATTTTAAATTTTAGCCTTATATTTATTATCTTGTTTATGGTATCGCTATTTATACATGGAAATAAAGTCATGAAAAAACAGTATTTATTTCTCAAAATTTTGATATTCAAAACAATGATTTATTTAGCAGTGACTATCGGAGTCCAAAGTAATAGGGACCATTACTTCCTTTAATTTTTTTACAATATTAGTAACAGAAGCTAAGTGTTCTGATTATTACTACTACTTACCCTAACAGATATAGGTCTTTCCTGTGAGATGTAAGTTTGAGGCAAAACTGGTGCGATAACAGCACCAATCCTAACGGGAATTTTTACTCCATCATGGATAATTTGAACTTCTGAAGGAAAGAGAATATCGCTTTTCGTGCTACCAACTACAATCGGTTTCTCTAAAACCATTCTGACTGCTGTCGTACATTCTATAGAATTCTTACTGCCCACTTTGACTGCCGTTTCTGGTGGCTCCTGCGATGTAGAGGTGATGTGACCTTGAGATACCACATTCATATTGTTCTCTGATACTAAGAACATTGGCATAACAGAAAATCTGAAACGAACATAAGCGCTATCAATATAACACTGGATCTGACGTCGTTTGTTTACGTTTATATCTAGCTATTTTCATATTCTAAATATTCATTATGGCAACTAATCAGCCTGACAAATAACGCATGGCCCTCAGTTTACCCATGTTTTTACGGTGCAATGAATTGCTTTCAAGTGCTCTGGTGGTTCAGTGGTTAGATGCTCGGTATGTGATACTGCGGCCCGGGTTCGATTCCCGTCGATGTTTTCATTTATTTTTTTAAAGGTTATGTTTGTAAAGAGTTTTTTTCCTTCATTTTGGGCATGCATTGGATTAGTTTTTGTCGGTTGCGAAGCGAGCGGAGGGCTATGTGTGAAGTGAAATATTAGACATTCTAAAATAGTAAACAAACCCTCTAAACAGTAAACAAACCCTCTAAACAGTAAACAAACCAACTCATTGCGTTATTTCCTAGGCTCATTAGTGGCCGTACTGCGGCTAGCTCCAAGTCGCAAAGTGTGGGCAGAATTCTAAGAACACAAGAGATACAGGTTTACGTACATTCATACAAAATCACGGTTTTTGGTAATACATTTATCTTGACCTTGTCAGTGTCGATGAAAGAGCGAATTTAATTGGCCGATCATGCTCTGGAAACATAACTAAAAAACAACCTGGACTTGGGTCTGCGCCTAGCACTTTTAATATATTTGTGAAATTTTATATATGATGCACCAAATTCTTATATGTGAATAGGTTCCGCACCTAAGCGCACCATAAAGCTTCTGGATTCGATTGAGAAGAGAGCTTTGCGTCTCGTCAGCGACCTGGAGTTGACCCGGGATCTGGAATACCGCGAGATATCCCTGTTTTACAGCAGATGTTCCCAGGATTTAGCCCGCATCATCCCGCCCCCAGCAACACCTATGAGGCAGTCGCGATTATTATGGAAGTCGCTCCCAGAATATCCGTTTCCCCCTAATTACAACTTACAACTATTCAAGAACCGTGTCAATTAAGATCTTCGCACACACCGCTCGTCGAGTACCATAGGATCTCCCTCTATTGTGTGTGCCACTGCCATAAAAAAAGGTATTTGAAGTGTTATATACTATTCAAAAATAATTAAATTAAACGCATTATTATCATTTATATTGGAATAATATAACTATAATGATAAAAACTGCTACGCTCTAGCTGTAGACGGCACAAGTCAAGAAATGCCCAATTGGGACTTCGCAAAAATATATAAACAATATGTAAAGAATAAAACTAAAAATTAGATCAATTCAATACAAACGTAATTCCAAATTACCAAACTATTAAATCCAATTACAATTGTTAATTACTTCCGTTTGGAACATTAGTACTTAAAATAAATAAATAATACTGAGGAAACACTAAAACAGTTGTCTAAAGGAATGAAGGAAGTTGAAGATGAATATCTAAGAAACAATAAAGTAAATAGGAAAGGCTGGGCTGGATGACGAATAGAATCCTACAGCTCATGGAAGAGAGGAGGAATTCAAATGGTGATCATAGAAAACATCAAACCATACAAAAAACTATAAGAAAATAAATAGTGACGGCAAAGAGAAATTTGATTAAAGATCAGTGCGATGAAATAGAGGTACTGGAAAGAAAATATAATTCATTCAATATGCACAAATAGGGCAAAGAAGCCGCGGAATTCTATAGAAGGAAAACAACAGGCAAATTACATATCAAGAACAAGAAAATTATAGTTGACAAAAGAGAGAAAGCGGAAACATAGAAATCGCACATAACGGGACTCTTCGAGGGTGATAAGCCTCGTCACCCGCTGCGCGCCGGTATCAATAACAACAGAGGAATTCAAACGCGCCATACTTAAATTAAAAGAGGGTAAAACACATGGACCCGACAACATCCATGCTGAATTCTTGAAGTTTGACGACTGTGAATATATTTAACGACATATACAAAGTCGGAGTAATACCCAGGCCATGGTTGCCATCTATTATTATAAAGATACCAAAGAAATCCAATGCCAACTACTCTACCGATTTTCGAACTATCAGCCTCAGCAGTCACCTGCTGAAACTTCCTGAAATCAAACAACATTCAGGGTGAGTGAAGAATATGTGGGAGACACACAGTTTTGTTTTAGTACTGCTATGGGAGCCAGAGAAGCCTTATTCAGCATCGAAGTTCTATTCCAGAGATGCAGAGAAGTCAACTGTGATATCTATGCATGCTTCATCGATTACCAGAACCAGAAGGCATTAGAGAGGGTACAGCATGACATACTTATGGAGATCATGAAGACGATTGACATAAATGAGCGAGATCTGAGAATTATAAGTAAGCTATATTGGATTCAGTCGTCAACTATACAAATCCAAGGGAAATACTTAGAGGACATAATGATCAAGGGAGGAGTTAGATAGGGTTGTGTGCTCTCACCGCTGCTGTTTAACGTTTACTGAGAATATTTATTCCAACAGGCCTTGCAGGATGTAGTAGAGACTGGCCTTGAGATAAAGGGTAAGTGTTTGAATAATGCAAGATATGCAGATGACACGGTGGGATTCGCTGATAGCATGGAAGATCTCTGGGAGATCATGAATAGAGCAGCGGAAGCTAGCCTCGACTACGGACTTTTCCTAAACACAAAAAACTAGGTATATGGCCATTTCATAATATAACATTCATCCTGATCAACTTTAATTAAAAACCAACAGATATAAAGAGTAAGAAAGTAAACGTATCCCGCAGAAACAATAAACGAGGAATGGAACCACTCCCTAGAATTTAAATGCAGCATTGAGAAGGCTAGAACCGCCTTGTTAAGGATGATCGAGCTATTTAGATGTTACGATCTATTGTTACCAACCAAATCCAGATTGCTGAGATGCTATGTACTTTCGGTGCTTTTGTACGGGGTTGAATTATGGACCTTACAGGAAAATCGAAACATTTGAGATGTGTTTGTATTGACGAATCCTATGAATCTCTTGGACAGACCACGTCACCAATTAGGAAGTGCTAAGAATAGTGGGAAAAGAGAAGGAGCTGATTGTGACAATAAAATACCGAAAGCTCGAATATTTGGGCCTCATCATGAGGAACGACCAAAGATATGAACTATTGCAACGACTACTGCAAGGAAATATCGACGAAATAAGAGGACCAGGAAGGAGAAGGACATCGTGGCTGAACACTTAGGCACATGGTATGGTTTGGCACGACAACAGTGGGTTTGTTGCAAGCTGCAGCGAGTAGGGTGAGGACAGCTATGATTACTGCTAACATTCGAAACGGATAGACACTATAAGAGGAAGATAGGTGAACAGAAAATTAGTTTATTACCATACGATGGTTCCAATGGTTTCACAGAATCCCACCAGTCAAATAGGCGATATATGATTACCAATAATCACCGGATATATATATAAAGAGCAGGAAAGTGAATGAAACTTATCTCTAAACAATTAGTTGCTAAACTACTTAAAACATGATCATGTTCCGTTCATCCTTCCGAGTCCACTAAGACGCGATACTAACTGGCAATATTCTGGTTTTACAATACGTTAAAACAACCGTGAAATTAAAAATAGTATGACTTAAAGCGTTATTAAATTACTCAATTGTAATAATAAAAGCAAAAACTTTAAACTTGTTTTAAGTTAAACGAAAATAATCGAATATTAACATATTAATAAAAAAACAAAGGGAAATAAATAACTTGAAACTCAGGCCTCTTCCGATAAATATCTCTTACTTAAGATTAAATTATGTTCGCAAAAGAGAAAAATAAAGAAAGGTTCAAAGGCTGACTTGAAATGGTAAAATTAAATAACAATTAAAACATATATAAATACAAAAACAAAATCTCTCGCAGTTTGATCTGTTGGTCAATGGGAACTCATGAGCAGCTCTTCAGGCAACTCCCAGAAGGAGACGCAGGTAAGAACACAAGAAACTTCCTTATTCGAAGAAGGGCTCTTCATGTAAGAACACAAGGATTAAAAACTTTATAAAGAACCTGCAAAACATATCTTTGCTTAAAACACAAAGCGAGGAAGATTTACAGGCAGAGCAAATGAAAACCAAAAAAGAAAATCAATATTTAACATGTGAAGGGTTTTTAAGTCTGCCAAAATCGGCTAGGCTGCCTCAAAAGGTGGACGAAACAGAACCTCTCCAAAAAAAAATTAAAAAGGAACTAGCACTTAAACACTTGAAATCACAAAATGACATCAGAAGAAAAATGAAAAGGCAACTCATCTGTGGCGACAACAGTGAAAACCCCAGTTATGGAGTGAGCCCAGGTACCAAATAAAAAAAAAAACACTAACAGTGCGGCCTGATATTCAAAAATAGGTAACATAGAAGATCTTTACATGGGTATTTCACAAAAACTATTCTACCATGATACCTTACCACTAGTCGCAATGGGTGACTTTTGAAGAGTCTCCTTGTTCGATTTTCGTGCAAGCTACACCGAAAGCTCCGCTCCAAAGTTTAAACTGGCGAACTTTACGAGCCTTATCGCACAAAGCTCCGCGCGACTCGCAACAGGCACATTCAACAGGATTGCTAAAAACATGTTTTACGCTCTACCAGAAATCCATTCCTATGAGCAATGACGACATCCGAAATCCAAACCCACCCATGTTTTATGATTTTTTGCAAGGCATAAATGTCATGTTCAGATAGGAATTCGATTTTTGTTAAAGCTACGCAGGGAAATTAATAAAATTGAATGTGATATTATAGAAAATTAATTTAGAATCGAAATAACATGCCATTTTATGATAGTATAATGGCTGCATCTAACGTTCACTAGGCAGTAACAATTATAAAATAGTTAAGGTTAATTCTTCCACCATGACTTGGAGCCAGCTTATTTACATGGTTGTTTTAATTTTTTTTTAAATAAAACATCTCATTTCTCTTAGAAAAGCTGAGGAACTCAAATCAATTGAATAAAAAAATTCCTAAAAATCCTAAAAAGACAGGGACAGACCGCCTAGGAATTTAGCCAAGAAAGTCCAGTTCATAAATATAGACTGCTTTGGAACAGAAGCCATTACACCCATACAAGGTATGTATTTTATAAAAATTAAGGAATCATGAGACACCCCAACATGTGTATTAACCTTCGTTTTTTACCGTATCCTGTATGTCTGTAGTATGAATGAGCCATAATTAAACTCCGAATATATTTCACCCCAGGTAAACAGCAAATTTGTACATTTAAAGCATTGTAGTTCAGTTACTTCTTAGTTCGAACCTGGATTGTCGGTATAATAGATGCCGTTATATGCAACAGCAAGTTGACACTCCGTCAAGAAAATCGTTATTAATCGTTCGCAATTTAATATATTCTTGTCTCCGTCAATGTTGTATAAACAACAATATGTCAAATAAAGAAAGAACATGTTCTACCCTCTCAAATGCATCCGCTCCCGTGCAATTTCCTGTCGCGCCGAGGAAAAATTACAGTTTAGTGCCTTACAAACACTCAACCGTGATGCATCGATCCAGTCAGCGCTCTGCATGAATTTGGCGCCGAATACATCTACCCAGTCATAGCTCTGTGTGACGCCAAGATATTTAGTACTTTTTCTCCTTTGCTTGCACAGATATTTAGAAAATATTTGCTGTAACTCTGTTCTCTTTGTCCAAGCTTGGACAAAGAACTCTCCTGGGCGTTTTAACGCATTCTCTTGAGACAATACAGATGAAAATTTGTAAGTAGACAAATCTATTCCTGTACGCAGAGCTGGTTAAGATCATTTCAAAAATGATTTAAATCAAAGATCAAAGATACTTTTCATTTGGACAAACGTTTTAAATTAAAGATCGTCTTGTATATAAAGAAAGATTTAAATAAAAAATCTTTTTTATATTCAAATCTTTTTTACATTTTAAATCATTTTCGGAAATATTTAAATCTTTTCAAAAGATTTAAATATTTTTTAAAATTTAAATCTTTTGAAAAGATTTAAATACTTCCTAAAATGATCTAAAATGTAAAAAAGATTGAAATCATTTGGTTGGTTATGTACAACGAATTGGCGTCGTGGGTTATGTACCGTTAAAAACCCCTTAGAGCGTAACCAAAATGTTATTTATATAAATTAAGTGAAAAAAGAGCAAAAGTGTGACGTCACCCAATCTAAATTTTAAAAAACCATACAATCTTAAACAGGTACGTCAAAATAACATACAAAAACCAAATTAAAATGTTATTTAAACCTTGTTTTTTTTAATGGAATTTTTGACACATTGTCAAATGTTTAAAAGCCGTTAGCATTCACATAATTGGTAACTTTGCACTTCTTATTATGCTAGTCGATTATATTAATTAAAATGAAAACACTAACAACATCTCCGCCTGCATTGTAGCCTGGATGAATTGAGTAGTTTAGGTTCCAAGCCCGGATAAAGGAGGAGGGTTAGGCGTGGTGCTAGCAACTCCACCCTGTAAAACACACACTTGCTGTGAAAACAAATAACATGCCTCTGACACGGACGGATTTACGGAAACGACAATCGCATAAGAAAATGGACATGAAAATTGGGACATGGAATGTATTAAGTTGGTACCGACCAGGGGCATCCACTCAGACGATTAAACAAATTGAACAGCTAGACTTGGGACATCACAGCAATCCAAGAAGTAAGATGGCCAGGAACAGGAAACACCAAGATAAACAAATCAGAAGTATTCTACAGCAGGAGGTCAGCTGGGAAAACACCAGTTTGGAACCGGATTCGTAGTAAATGAAAGACTTGTACCAATAATAATGGACTTCAAACCCGTTAATGAGCGCATCTGCGCTATGCGGCTACGAGGAAAATGGTATAACTGCTCCTTTTTATCTGTACACGCCCCAACGGAGGAAAAAGATGAAGAGACCAAAGACATATTCTACGAACAGCTCGGACTACTTATCGAAACTCTACCCAAACAGGATATGCATATACTAATGGGAGACTTTAACGCTAAAGTGGGTAGGGAGGAAGCCTTTAGGCCTACTATTGGAGACCATAGCCTCCATGCTGAGACTAGTGGAAACGGACTCCGACTGATAGATCTGGCAACATCGCACAACATGCTGATTAAGTCAACAATGTTTGAGCACAAAGATATCCATAAACAAACATGGATATCAAATGACGGCAAGACTAGAAATCAAATAGATCATGTGTTCGTAGACGCAACATATGCCAGCAACTGTTTGGATGTAAGAAGCTTGCGAGGGGCACATGCGGACTCGGATCATATCCTGGTGCGGACGAAAATTAGGTCTAGACTGTCAATGCAAAAACAAAAACAAGAATCGAATGCAGGGCAGCAGACATACAACACAGAAACACTCAAGAACGAAGAGATAAAAGGGCAGTTCCAAAACACACTAAAAAACCTACTGGAGGAAAGGACAACGGTAAAGGACGTGGATAAAGTATGGGGAAACCTAAGGGAGGTACTAAAAAGTGCATCCGATAAAGTGCTAGGCTTAAGACAAAAACAAAAAAGAAAGCAGTGGTTCGACGAAGAATGCTTAGATGCAGTAAAAGATAGAAATAATACCAGAAAAACTATGATACGGCAACCAACGAGGAATAACATAGAAGAATATAGAAAGGCCAGAACGGCAGCTAGAAAGCTTATGAGAAGGAAAAAAAGGGAACTCCAGAAATCGAAAATCAGAAACATCCAAGAACTATATCACAGCAAAAATGCCAGAGCATACTTTAATGAGATAGCTGGAATAAAAGGAGGCTATCAACCTCGACCCCAAAACTATCTAAAATAAAATGGACAGCTCATAACCGACAAAAACACAATAATAAGCACATGGGCACAGTATTTCCACCAGCTTCTCAATGTGGAACAGGAGGAAGATACACCAAACTCAAAAGTGCTATCAGCTGAAATAAAGAACATACCACCGACATACACTGAAATTGAGCAAGCCATAAATAGGCTAAAAAACAACAAAGCCCCAGGTAGTGATGGCATTCCAGCAGAATGTTTAAAGTACGGCGGGCATGCTCTACACCGAGCCTTACATACGCTAGTCGAGGAGATTTGGATGACGGAGAGTATCCCGGATGATTGGAGAGAGGGGCTTATCATCCCGGTACATAAAAAGGGGGACAGGATGAGCTGTGGAAACTATAGGGGTATTACACTTCTAAATACCACCTACCAAGTGCTAGCCAACATTCTACTGGAAAGACTGAGACCATATGCCGAAGAAATCGTAAGTGAATACCAGTGCGGCTTCAGACAGGGGCGTTCCACCATTGATCAGTTATTCACGATTAAACAACTAATGGAAAAGAGCTGGGAATTTGACCTTGACCTACACCAATTATTCGTGGACTTCAGGCAGGCTTACGACAGCGTCGGGAGGATCCAACTGTGGAGCGCTATGGAGGAACTGGGGTTCCCAAAGAAGTTGGTCAAAATGACACAGACCTGCATCAATGGAGCTCGGAGTAAGGTGAGAATAGGCCGAGAACACTCACATACATTCGATATTAACAATGGCTTGAAACAAGGAGATGCCCTCTCACCACTACTTTTCAACATTGCTTTGGAATTCGTCATGAGGAAAGCGGAAACTCATAACTATCGGGGTCTTTTTGCAAACAACGGTCCGAAAGTATTGCTGGCTTTTGCGGATGATGTGGACATAGTTGGCAATAATACACTCGATATTAAAGAGACCTTTATCGCTTTTGAAAGAAAAGCACGAACCATGGGACTTCAGGTTAACGAAGACAAAACCAAGTATATGTATATAACTAGGAACCGAAGAAACAGAGATAGAATAGGGCAAAATATCACCATAGCCGAATACAATTTCGAAAGGGTCAAACATTTTAAGTACCTGAGCTCAACACTGACGGAAAATGCAGAGGGCTCAGAGGAGATAAACTGCAGACTACAAGCTGGGAATGGGTGTGTCTTTGCATTGCATGAACTCCTAAAATCAGAACAGCTGACATGGGCGACCAAAATATCTATATACAAAACTATAATTAGACCTGTAGTAATGTATGGCTGCGAAACGTGGACCCTAACGGTGGCAAATGAAGAAAGGCTGCGAATCTTTGAGCGAAAAATACTGAGAAAAATATATGGACCCATCTTTGACAGAACAGCGGAACGCTGTAGGAGGCGCACCAACGGAGAATTGGAAGAACTGTACGGGATCGCCAACATTGTAAGAGAAATCAAGTCGAAAAGGCTACAATGGGCCGGTCATGTGCGACGACTCCCTGATGATCGTCTGGTTAGGCTATCTCTGGAGGAGGCCCCCGGGGGAAGGCGACCACTGGGCCGTCCACGACTTCGATGGAGGGACAATATCAACAAAGACCTCAGAGCAATGAACGTAAATCAGACGGATATCATGATGGACCGAGCACAATGGAGGCGGGTTGCTATGTCGGCAAAGACCCACCCAGGGTTGTAAGCCACGGAGTAACTAACTAACAACATCAAACATACAAAATAGCTCATTATGTGCATGCTAGCAGCTTTGAAATATTTGACAATGTGTCAAAAATTCCATTAAAAAACAAGCTTTAATTTTTTTTTGACAATTACTTTTTGATAAAATCAACTTGAAATTTGACAAAATCCTATTATTTCAATTATCTTATTTTTTATTTGAATTTTTCCTAGAAAAATGGCGGAAAAATCTATTTTACTTTTTAGCTAGATTTTCTATGGTATTTTGTTTGCTTTTTTAGAGTGATTACTTCGTAAGGGGTTTGTTTATGACGCAGAAACTTTCATCGAAATTATCGGGAATATATATTTTTAAGAAATCAATAATACAAAAGTTTCCCATATAGCCAATATATATTTAAAAAGAAAATTAAGTAACATGCATTAAAAAAATTTGATTACAACATGCAAAATATACATAGAACTAAAACACTTAGGATGTATTTATTGCTGTATTTTATTATAGTTAAACTCTTTTTAATGATTTAAATATTTTTAATGATTTAAATCTAAATCTGTTTAAGGATTTAAATTTTTTTGAAGATTTAAATCTTTTTACTGATTTAAATCCTTTTAGAAAGATTTAAATACTATTTTTAAATCAAAAATCAAAGATACTTATCAGAAAGATTTAAATCATAAATTAAAAATCACTTTCAGAAAAAATATTTAAACTCAAAGTATTTAAATCAAAAAATGTATTTAAATCACAAAAATGATTTAAATCTCACTGATGGTGACAGCTCTGCCTGTACGCTAGATTCTAATCAACTGTTCGAAGTCTTATCCTGGCAAAGTTTATTGAGAAAATCGAAGAAGACGGAAAGTACAAGATATTTTGTGTGAATGGAGAGGCAGTTCAAGAAGTAATCAAGAAGTTTAGTTAAACATTTAATCATAGTTAACTGTATGTACAGTACCTATTTAGTTTTATATGTGAAAGGATGAATGCTTGAAAGTAGTTAGAAATTATTGTAGATATTTATCATATTTAATGCAAATTAGTTTTTGCATTATTAAAGTATGTAATACTTAACATACATGTTTCAATTCACACCCTATGAATAGAACCCCCACCACCCTATTTTAATACAGGCTACTAATTAAAGTGATTCATTATAAAGTTAATTACCACCCCCACCTTTGTGGCCATAAATGATTTAAGAAATAATTGTTTATACCGACCAAGACCATTTAAGCAAAAATATTAAACGAGGTTACTTTGCTGACAAGCGTATCATCGAAAAAAAAATGGAGTTCAAGCTTCTGAAATCCACCTAATACTAAATATTTAATTTTTGGTTGAGGCAAGAACATGCCTGACTCCCTTCTCCCTTTTTGGCAGGCAGAAACAGGGAATATTGTCAAAAAGAAGATGGTCAAGTTACTACAACAAGACGAAAATCTAAATTACTAGATTTTAATCGTAATTAACTGGAGAAGCATTAATATACTATATACTATGATCAATATATGACAACACATTCTTATGTGTGCCCTACTTTGAAATTTAACCAATATTTAAATACACTTCATAACAAAAACCAATCTGGTAATTCGCGACAGAATGGTGAATGTAGGTTAATTCGAATACTAAAAATGGATTAATAGAGAATGCTAGATCAAATTTAACTTTAGCACAGAAAATATAGTTGTGTAACTATATTTTCTGTGACTTTAGTTAATAATTAGGTAATACTACAGAAAATATAGTGAAACTATATTTTCTGTGGTATTACTCATATTCGGACCGATGCATGCAGAATAGCAGAATTACTAGACCTACGCCGTACAGGTAGGTATACCATAGACTCACTCATTTGATACTGCATATGGTATTTCCGCCATAACATTCAGAGTTGGCTGGATCTCTGGAACAGATGTATATCCTGTAGCTGTATAATCTTGAACGTACTCGTTTGTATAGGTAGGAATGTGGGAAGTATAGCCCTGCTGTTGAGGAGCATAATTGTAGCCATAGTTTAGGTCAGAATATCTCCCTGAGTAGGGATATGCCAACGGGTAAATATATTCAAATGGGTTGTGCAGTGGATACGACCATGTAGCAATTACGAATTGAACAAGGCATATCTGAAAAAAAGAAAATAATTTAGTATTGTTTTTAGTTTAATATTTACAACTAATTATTTAGGTATTGCTTAGCGGTAAGCCATTAATTATTTTCATATGTTGGCAATTGGCTTACGCGCTTTTCTATTGTGCATATGGACTTGTTGTTAAGCAATCGTGTCACAATATGTCTGTATAAGACCAATCACATTGCACCTGGTTCTTCGATGTAAATTATTGACTTTAATAACATTCCACCTTAAATATTACTAGGTACATTTAGATATTGTCAAGTCAATTTCATAGTAAATAGTAGAAAGACAAATAGTTAAAAAAACCCTACAAGCGAAAGAAATATTCAAATTTTGTACCAATAAAATAATTTCGAAGTGCGCAGTAATAGAAGCCAGATTGGCGGATATATTCGAAATAAGTATCAAGTTGAAATAGGATATATATCATATGTTTGCCTTAATTACCCCCTACAGCTTATCGTTATATATCATTTTAATTAATGAATTTGTAGTTAAACGACCGTAGGTCGTTTGATATCTATCGTTTATATTATCGTTAATTCTCATTTCATTTATAGATCTGGCTATTTTGCTTATCGAACTTACCTTTAAAAAAGCTGTAAGTTATCTAATTTTGTACATTATATTAATTTCGACATCTTTTCATAGTTGCTACGAAGATACTTAATTTAATCTTTATTATATCTGATATTATTACGTCAGTTAGAGAATTAATTTGGCTACTGTCATAATAGCTGATTGAGTTATTTTTTACTGTACTTGGTTGTAAAGCCCATGACAGTAATTTATTTTATATAATTGAAATTTACAAATTTAATTTGTCGCCTTGATATCGGATTCGTTAACCTATAGATATTTAACGGCTGTATATGTACATATTTGCCTCACAATTTATTGATTTGGTATTATTGAGTGGCTGTTTATTGGTCTACTGATATTGTCGCTGCCACGGGATTAATTTATGTTAGGTTTGGTTAATAATCATTTCATGTATGCCTGCACATATTTACTGGCTATACCTATACCAGCGAATAATAACTACGATAAGAAGATTCACTCTCCGCGGCGGCACGTCAACGGTATGTCTCCTTCCCCGCGCGAAAACTAGCATGATACTGGCATGTGACCTTTGGACCCGGCGCACACTGGTCAAATTTCTAGGAAAGCTGGCCATAATAAGGTTTACCAGAAATAAGACATACAAGTTATTAAGTATTACACGTTTAATATATCGTGTTTTAGAGAAATAATTGTTGAATTTTTTGCTCATCATCTATATTTATATATAGGGAGTATCAATTATCACTAACGATAAAAATCATGTATAAAAATCATTTGTATGTTCATAAATCGTTTTAGAAAATGATTTTGAAAATTAAGGGCTCCTTCGTTGTAAAGAAAAGGGTTTTAAATTTTTAATTCGATGATCCAAATTTTGTTTTTGCAAAGGTTAATTCAGGAGTCTCACGAGCAAAATGAATGTTAAGCGGACGACAGAAACGCGTTGATGAGGGCCTGAAATTTTGCCATACATGTATTTCAGAGTTATCGTTTTCTTTCTTAAATTAATCTAATAGGAACGAAACTAGTAAAAAATATAGAAGCATCAGTGCAGCTGTTGTTCAAAAACACTTGCTTATATTCTGACTATCCCAAGGTAATATTAAAGCCATATTTACAAATTAAAACTAAATTATAAATTTTTATCTGCTGATTCAGCCAAAGTATTTATTACCTCTTTTTATAATAACTTAATAACATCAGTCTTGCATCAGCAATAATGATTCTGCCGAAATTTAAGCTTCAGTTTCACTTACTACAATATTATGGGATTAGGGGTGGGCGACAATAATCGATTATTCGATTCACCTTTAAGAAATTACCGATTAATCGACTTATCGATTAATATTTCAGAAAATATCGATGATCGATTATATCGATTAATCGGTTATTCAGTTGTTTGCTAAAATACTAAGCGTTTAATCGATTATTCAATTTCTTGCCCACCCGGTACCGATGACTTTACAACAGATATAGCTTTTAAAATTCCAATAATTTAATAATGCGTTGAGTTAAGGGTAATTTAAATGACATTTGAAAATACTTTCAGTACAATATATGAAGCAAAAAAAAAAACAGAGAAACGTAAATGCTCAAACAAGACTGCAGCAGGGAAAGCTGCGCACGTTACAAATTTAGCCAATAAGGGATCCTCATTTGCATTTTAAGATCCTTTACACAAATAGTACACTATGTAAAAATCGACGTCTCCTATTGGTTGATCCATCTCGTATTACAATATGTCTTCGTGATGCAATCAATTTCTGCCAAGAGCTCTCGGGAGTGTCGTGGTGTAGAGGTTTAGACAGCTGGGTCTCACCTAGACGGCCTGGGTTCGATCCCCGTTCCTTTTTTTTTATTTTTTTTAAGTTTATGTTTCTAAACAGTTTTTTTCTTGATTTTGGGTACGTCTTGGATTAGTTTGGGTATGTCTTGGGTTAGTTTGGGTTAGCACCTGGTTAGTTTCCTTTCTTTGAGCCCCCGTAGCGAGCGAAGCGAGCGGAGGGCCATGCGAATGGACCAATAGGAGAGGCCGATTTTTTATAGGGCACTATTTGTGTAAAGGATCTTATAATGCTCCTCATTTCGACGCGCCATTTTCTGATAATCTGGCTTCAGTACTTCAGTTGTTGCACAAGTAGGTATAACACCAACACATATCCTCAACGGAGTGTTAGCACGTTAGCTGTGTAGTATATCAGTCTTTATCTTTTTATTATGTATTTGGGCAAAACTATTCGATAAGAAGGATCACTTTCCGCGGCGGCAACGATATCGGCAGGCCATGATACAAATAAAACAATCATGTTGGCAGGCGACCTTTGACGCGACGGCCATAGACCAGCTCATCCTTTTGTCAGATTAATTTTCATGCCTAAATTATATAGTCGAGTCAATATTCGATATAAGATAATATCGCTATTTTTTAGTTGTATTGTATTACAAAATAGGCATGAAATATACAGTAAAAATATTGTGCGAAACCTTTAACCAATTTTAAAAACACCCAAAAGGCCAAAATTTAATTAAATATTAAAAGATGGGGAAAAATCGAGCAACATTTTCTTCTTGATGTCTTTTGTCAGAATATTAGTATTCGGAAATATAGTGAAATCTTTAGCACAAAATCAAAATCTTTTAATTAGTTATTACATACCTTGAGTATTGTTATCAATAATAACTAATTAAAAACGTTAACAGATTTTTGAAACAGCCAGTTGAATACAAACTTAATCAAAATATTTATTTGGTGATAATAATAAAAAAAACCATAACGTAAGTTTGACAGGGCGCTGCAAACAATTCAGAAGATATCAATTGTGTTTTTCCAAAGCCAAATAGAGTGTTAGAGTGCTATAAATAATTTCGTCATAAATTTGATTAAATATACCGCAAACGAAAATATCGTTTATGACCAGCTTTTATTTAAATTCAAAGGCAACGAAGAAATTAAACGACGATCCCTTTGTAGTGCTCTCTTGTCATTAAGTGGACCTTCTTGTCGTAGTTAATATTCGCTGCCTATACTATAAGATTTGGGCAATATTAATTCTATAAGGCATAGTTTAACAAGTACATAGTATCTTATTTGGCTTTGAATTATTATAACCTCAACTTAATTTGAGATAGGATTAATTGTCCTCAAAGGGTTTGTGTAAGTTTACATATTTAAATAAATAAGTTATTTGGAATCTTGATGTTTATTTTGGTAAATAGCAGTCAAAATAATATCTAATTCGTATACCCACAGTTTTTCAACGTTCTTTTAAAGGGTATTTTTCAAAATTTTATTACCCTATATTCGAGGCTCAATAAAAAAAAATTAATGGCGTCCGCACCTAACTGCCAAGACCTAGACCCACGCCTTAAAAAAAAATGAATCAGCTGAGCAAGCCTGGCATATGGACTGCCTAATGGGCAACTAACAAGTAAGGTTACATATTTCACACCCAACGTTTAAGGCTGGTTACACTAGTTATTTACTAAGTATACATATTTCAACCTTTACATTTGCATTACATATCACCAAATAAAACACTTTTTATTTATTGCTATGTTAGTTACCTACATATTATATCATATATAATATTTATATTTGGACTCCACTTCTTTTTCAGGTAGTTTTACAAACAATAATGCCAAAACCAAAAAGAAAAGGTGAAAAGTATGAAAATACGTTTTCAGAAGAGGATATTGCCGGCTTTAAAAGCGATAGAACACGGCATGTCGAAAAGAAAAGCAGGTGAGATGTTCAACTTAACTAGGTCAACCTTTCAATTCAGATGCAGAACAAAGTATAAAAATAAATATACTTTTGGTCCAAGTCCTATTTTTTCTATTGAAGTAGAAAGGAACATTGAAGAATGGATATAATAACTTGATGCAAAAAGAGCTTTCCCATGCGCGATGAAGATATAAAATCAACAGTGAAACGTTTTCTAGATGAGAGCCCCAGACTAGCAGACTTTATTTTTTGTTAAAAATTTATTAGTGGCCAATGACTATCTCAGTTCCTATGCCAATACCTATATCAAAGTGGCTAATCCATGTAAAATTTGCAAATAAAAGTATATTTCTGTTCTTAAAAACCTACAGATACGAAAGAAAATAGCAGATTCTTGAAGAGCACGTTATTGCCAACTAGATTATGTATAGAAAGTTGACCTAAGCAGCAAACTTGTCAGTATTTTACAAGATTTAGAAAAGTGCGACACTTAAGTGACCAATCACTGAAGTCTTTACCCTATTAAGATTGTTTCGCTATCAAAGTACCTGCCATTATCTAAACATATATTGAGATGCTCAGACTTAAGAGTTAGCAAATTATTCAAAATTTTAGAATGAACAGAAATATAAAATGCGAAATAACAGAAAAATTTGATAATTGAATAACGATTTCTTGAGAAGGAACATGAGCCTATAATCAACATTAACTTACTCAAAAAATGATTTTTTAACGTAGGATATAACAGAGAAATAGAACTAAAGTTCAGCGGATGAGTCGTATTTTAATCCTTATAGAATATGTATACATGCAGAGTATATTTGGTGTTACGAACTACGAATACATTATAAACGTAACTGTTTTGGAATTTGCATTTTACAATACCCCATATAGCGAAAGCATCTAAAAACCGCTATCAACAAGCAATACAATGCTTCAAATAATACGGCTTTATAGTGTTATTCGTAGAATGGTTAATACTATATGGTAGTATTTAGCATGAGGATCGTTGACCATGATTATATTGTATTCGTAATTCCAGTCTGATTATATCATGGTACTCTATCTAGTTAGTTATGAGGAATTTAAGAGGTACGATAAAATGTGATTTGCTGTAAATAAGTCCTAAAGTCAATTTTTAGTAACAAATATTTCTACCACTTCAACTAATTCGAATCTTTACCTTTCATCTCAAAAGATTGTAGCAAAGGTTTTATGATCCGTTAAGAGCCTCATTCGCAACAAATTTGTTGACTTTTGACATCGACGTTGAAAATCATAATTTTAATGTTGTTCGCCCCTATATTTGCCAATAACGTAGTGGATGACCTTTTCAAATCAGTGTCCCGTGTATAACTCAGGATGAACGTACAAAGAAATTTTTGATGTTTATTACAACGCATTGTGTCGTACACTTGCCATTTTTATAAAATACAAAAAATCTTTTATGTGTAGTATGTTTTGGTCTAAAAGAGATGTATTTATTGCATAATTCTTCAGGATTTACTGGAAATCATTCCTGCATTATTGTGAAACTGCGAGGTTTCTGGTTTCATGGTCTCTGTATCAGGTATAATTACATACAAATAGGATCTGCAAACTCCCGTAATCCCCATTCTATATATTCTCTCAAAATTGGCCGGCAAAGTGGTAAACCTTGCGTAATTTAGCCGCCAATCATAAAATTAATATACTTTACTTTCCCATCTATCTAAATAATATGAATGGATATTTTTCATTTTTAGTTTTCAAGAAATCTCACAAGTGTGTATATTGAACTACCATGCATGGTTCATTGCTCGCTTCACTCCCTTCGAAATCAAAACAAACAAAAACTAACCTAAAGCATACCCAAAATTATGAAAAAAAATATTAAATAATGCAAATGTTTTACATTGCCTGCAAACCATTCGGCAATGAATTCCTAGGCATTGTATGAAATTCCTAGTGTAAAGTAAAAATCATTGCCTAAAGGACCCAGGCTTTCTGTACATTGCCTAAGTATTCTATACCTGCAGTCACTGAATTACACACATTACCGATGGCTTATTTAGGAATCTCCCGCGTTACAGAACCCCAGTTAAATAACGCCACCTGATTGGCTATATAAGCACGTGTGCTACACTAGCCCTGCCCGTCAATGTTGTTAACGCTTTTTCACTACACGCATTTATATTCATGCAATGTCCTCCGCTTGCTACGAGACGCAACCAACAAAAATTAACCTAAACTCACCCAAGGCATGCCAAGAAACTAACAAATCCAAAAAAAATTCACAGTCCTTCGCAAAGATGCAACCGGGGGGACATTGAAAATGACGAATAAAAACGCAAAAATGTGATTTGTGTTGTAATTCAAATAGTTTTTAAAAGAAGAGTTTAAAAATGTAAAAATTCAAACACGAGTTTAAGATCATAATTTAAAAAAATAAATAAATAAAAAAAGGTGCAGATATGAAGACCTAAAAAATTACCCTCCCCTTTTAAATAGAAAAATCTATTAATATATAATTAGCCCTAACGCTCCTCTAATATTTTTAACCTGTTCCGATTCGTTTTAGCCCGTTTTGGTGCTTTTGGATATTTATAGTTACTTTTGGTTAGTCGTTCATTATTTTTTTCGGTTAGTTTCAGTTAGTTCCAATTTATTTTAGTCTCTGAACCGGCTCCTATACGTTATTACCAAATTTAATCTTTTTGGTTAGTTTTGGTTAGTCGCCAAAATTCGGTTCGTTTTGGTTAGATTTAATTTACTTTAATCTTTCCAACCTATTCCAATACGTTTTAGCCCATTTTGGTGCATTTGGCTACTTGTGATTAGTTTTGGATAGTCATTCAATCAGCTTTCGATTAGTGTTTGGTTCTTTTAATTTATTCCGGTTCCGATACGTTATAACCAATTTTAATTTTTTTGCTTAATTTTAGATAGTCGCCAAAATTCGGTTAATGTAATACCTTTTCAACTTACCTTAATATTTTTAATCTGTTCCAATATGTTTTAGCTCTTTTTAGTGCTTTTGTTTAGTCGTTCAATCAACATTCGGCTAATTTCAGATAGTTTGATTTTTTTTGGTCATTTGAACCAGTTCCGATACGTTATAACCAATTTTGGTGTTTTTTGGTTATTTTTGGTTAATCACCAACATTCGGTTAATTTGGGTTAGTTTTAACTTCCTTATATATTTTTAATCTATTTCGATACGTTTTAGCTCATCTTGGTGCTTTTAGTGACTATTGGTTAGTCAATTCAATCAACATTCGGATACTTACAGTCAGTTCCAATATATTTTAGTCAATTGAACCAGTTCCGATACGTCATAACCAATTTAAACGTTTTTGGTTAATTTTTGTTAGTCGCCAAAATTCGGTTAATTCGGGTTAGTTACATATTGTAATACCTTTAATCAGTTCCGATAAGTTTTAGCCCTTTTTGGTGTTTATGGTTACTTTTGTTTAGTTTTGGTTAGTCATTCAATCAGCTTTCGGTTAGTTTTAGTTAGTTTTATTTTATTTCAGTCATTTGAGCCGGATCAGATACGTTATAACCAGTGATGTGAACTGGTAATTTACCGATAAATTACCGTGGTAATTTACTGTAATTTACCGTAAATTACCAGAAATTGATTACCGTAATTTACTGATAAGTTATATAGAAAATTACTGGTTCTCGTGCTAAATAATGAACGTTATTTACCGTAATTTAACGTTATTTACTCTATTTTGTTGTAATGTACAGGGTGATCCCCTATAATGTCGCCCCTCTTTAACTTTTTTATTTTAAGTGTTCCGAAAAAATTAAAAGTATAGTTATGTAGGTACTGAAAAATACTTTTTTCTACGAGTGACCGCAAAGAATTTACTTTGCGCACATTTTTGCATATGCAAAGTAGCACTTTCCTGCACACTGTGCGGGAAACAAATACACTTATAAAATCACACTTGATAAATGTTCAGATAAGCTTTAAGTGAGGGTAAACTACTTTGCGTACGTGTTAGGAACAATGTTTTTCTACGAGTGAAATAACTACATTTTTTTCTTAATTTTTATGGGCATCAAAAACATCAACTTATTTATTATTATTAACAACATTAATATTCTAACTTCTTTCGCGTGCGGGAAAACATAACTTTGCGCACTGATTAGGAAAACTACTATTTTTCTGCGTGTAAAAAATATTGGAAAAATTATCAGTATACAGGGAAAAACAAAAAGTTAATTTTTTTTCATTGGATCACCCTATATATGAATTTATTTATCGACTCCTCGTAAAATTCTAAGCATATTTATGTTATACCTCTAGAGTTAGTAGTTTCACAGCTATAAACAGTTAAAAATCGGTACTTTGGCTAATTTTCACGTTGGTAGCAAGAAGATCATTAGAGATGGAGTAAAATTAATTTCACATTCCTATCCTCCTTTTCAGGAACTGAAAGGAACTGGCAGGCGGTACCCTGGGTACCAAATCTGGTACCTCTGTAGGTACCATTAACTAGCACCATCAGATAGCTCTTGGAAAGTTAAGATAGGAATGTGAAATTCATTTTACTCCATTTGTAATAGCCTTCTTGCTACCTAGGTGAAAAGTAGCCAAAGTATCGATTTTCAACCGTTTATAGCTGTGAAACTACTGATTCTAGAGATAATTTCATACATAAATTATGCTTAGAATTTTACGAGGAATCGAAAAATAAATTCATATATAGGGTGATCCATTGAAAAAATTTACTTTTTGTTTTTCCCTGTATACTGATCATTTTTCCAATATATTTTATACGCAGAAAAAAGTATTTTTCAATACCTACATAAACATACTTTTAATTTTTTTTGAGACACTAAAAATAAAAAAGTTAAAAGGGGGCGACATTACAGGGGATCAGCCTATATCATGTTTCTCAGCAATATGAACATGAACAGTATGCGTTCGGGGATTTACTGCCGGCTGTCGGTTATTAGCCGAACCGGGGATTTACTGTCGGCTGTCATTCATTGCCATTCATTTTGTTCCGTGTTGCTTTCGTTTTAAAATTAAATAATATTTAAGGAAAAAACAATGTTTTATTCACAAACAAATGAAACAACTCTTTGTCCTGCACCGATACTTACACACACCGTAATTTCATTCCCAAGTGGTAATTACATGATTATGACAAGATATTTCTTAATACATGTACATGCTTCTTTGGAAAAATAGCAATTTTTATTTGTAAACTAGTTGGAGGTTTCCAAAGACAGTAATATACACAATTTACATTAATTTACGATGGAAATCGCTATTAGTTTATTTGCAGTTTACGGTAAATTACGGTAATTTATTGTTATTTGCCAAAAATATAGTATGGTTATTTACCACAGTAATTTACGACACAAATTTATTACCACGGTAATTAATTTTGGTAATTAACACTCGTAAATTACCAGCGTAAATAACCAAAAATATAAATTACGGTAATTTTACATCACTGGTTATAACCAATTTTAATATTTTGGTAAATTTTAGTTAGTCGCCAAAATTCGGTTAATTTAAGTCAGTTTCATCTTACCTTAATATTTTTAATATGTTCCGATATGTTTTAGCCATTTCTGGTGCTTTTAGTTAGTTTTGGTTAGTCGTTCAATCAACTGTCAGTTAATTTCAGTTAGTTTTAATTTATTTTAATCATCTTAACCAGTCCCGATACGTTATAACCAATTTTACTATTTTTGGTTGCTTTTGGTTAGTCACCAAAATTCGGTTAATTTGGGCTAGTTTTAACTTACCTCAATATTTTTAATCTATTTCGATACGTTTTAACCCGATTTGGTGCTTTAGTTACTATTGGTTAGTTTTGGTTAGTCGTTCAATCAACTTTCGGTAAAGTTCAGTTCAGTTTTAATATATATTTAGTTATTTGAACTGAAATGTTTTTGATTAGTCGCCAAAATTTGCTTAATTTGGGTTAATTTTAACTTAGTTTAATATTTTAAATCTATTTCGATACGTTTTAGCCCGTTTTGGTGCTTTTAGTCAAGTTTGTGCAGTCATTCAATCATCTTTCGGGTACTTTCAGTTAGTTCCAATTTATTTTAATATATATTAGTCATTTGAACCGGTTCCGGTACGTTATAAGCAATTTTAATGTTTTTGGTAAGTTTTGGGTTAGTCGCCAAAATTCGGTTAATTTGGGTTAGTTTTAACTTACCTAAATATTTGTAATTTGTTCTGATACGTTTTGCTCGTTTTGGTGCGTTTAGTTACTTTTGGTTAGTCATTCAGTCAACTTTGGGTTACTTTCAGTTAGTTCCAATTTATTTTAGTCACTTGACCACGTTCCGATATAATCAAACTTAAGGTTTGTGGTTTGTTTTCGTTAGTCGTCAAAATTCGGTTCGTTTTGGTTAGTTTTAGCTTACTTGAATTTTTGTAACTTGTTCCGATACGTTTTAACCCGTTTTGGTGCTTTTGGTTAGTTTTGGATAGTGGTTCAATTAACTTTCGGTTAATTTGAATTTCAGTTAGTTCCAATTTATTTTAGACATTCCGATACGTTATAATAAAATTTAATGTTTTTGGTTAGTTTTGGTTAGTCGTCAAAATTTGGTTCGTTTTGATTAGTTTTACTGTACTTTAATTTTTGTAACCTGTTCCGATACGTTTTAGCCCATTTTGGTTCTTTTGGTTAGTTTTGGTTAGTCGTAACCCAAACTATTTTAGTCATTTGAACTGATTCCGATACATTATAATCAAATTTAAGTTTAAATAAACAAACTAACACGTTATCTCACGCGTATGACGCCATGAATGTGGCAAATGTAGCATGCACTTTTTCACGATTTGAGGCCCTATACTAAGAACACAGAAACATTTTCAATGTTAAAAAATAATTAAAAATAACCTTGCCAGAGCCGGGCATCGAACCCATTGCACCGCATTCTAAAAGCGAGCCTTAACACCTGAACCCGGCTTTCACATTTCTTCTTTTCTTGAAAAGTCTCATACAAATGCGTGAAGTGAAATAACGCAAACAACATTGATGGGCGGGTTTGGAGTTAGCCAATCAGGTGGCGTTATTTAACTGGGGTCCTGTAACGCGGATGCTTTCTAAATACGTTTACCGATGACATATAGAAAATATTTATATAGGGGTATAAGATTGCATCATTTCTGTTAAAATTTTGGTGGTCGCAATTTTTGGTAATACAAGTTCGGATCTTTATAGATTGAACTATACATTGGCATGGAGCACCTCCGGGCGATGCATGCCAGAAACTCCATAGTTTTACCGAAATCTCACAGCTCAGAGGATAACAGAACTGATCGTTAAGTAGACCCAGCATACAACTTTTTATAATGGACTAAAATGTTTACACAGTTGCTTCAACAGTGAATTTTATTTCCCAGGAGTGGAATATATAATACGTTTTCGATATTGATCGATATTTTCGATGTAAGTCAAAACTCATGCAATTGCAATAAGGCACGTCCTCAAATTTCTCAAGTGAACGCATCTTCTTCCGTTTATATAGATTTTGCCGGACTCATTCCTCTTTTAATGAGCGAACATAGAGGTGCCAAGACCTTCAGGGTTTGTGTGTTCGTTTGCACACAAAAAAAAATTTAAGTTACAGGTAATCGAAAAATTCTGAACTTCTATAAAAAAAACACCCGACCTATCCGTGAAATTCATTTCTAATCATTTTGATTTTCTTTGGTAGTTATTATAATCAAATATTAGTCAAAAAGGATAACGTGCACAAATTGGTATGTAGAATAAAATTTTAGTGCGCCACTGGATAATGCCAAGGGCCCTATAAATTATTTAAATCGGCCACCGATTTACGAAATATAGCGCACCTTAATATCCACCCAGAATTTGTGTAAAGAATATTTCAAGATGAAGGCATGCGACTTGTTACCGTACATGGTCTTGTCATTTTTTGTTGGAAGAAATCCTTAAAATTTATTAGCACAGTAAAATGTATTGTCCTCTTACCAGATATGTTCCTAAATAAGCTATTGTTTCGTTTAAAATTATATGTTTTTATATGTCTTGTTCAAAACATCTTTTTTATGAAGTAATCATAGAGAAAGCAAATGGGGTAACAGTTTACTATCCAGCCGTCGACCTATTTTTTTTATTTTTTCGAAAAATATCGTTAGTATATTGTTGAAAACAACAAATT